>JAMJFZ010000573.1:910000-1195000 GCA_026225945.1 Cricetomys ansorgei | reverse complement strand
TCCCTTGCGCACTGTGCGGGCTCCAGCCCCTCAGCACAGCCTGCTGAGAAGAGCCACCCCCACAGCCATCACTTGCACAATGTTTGCCTTGCCAATTATTAGTACAGTGGGCCATTTCTCATCCTGTGCTGCTCTTGGGGGAAAATCTGTAGCCTAGGGAACCGGCCTGCTTTGGAAATAGAGCAGCGAACACTGCCGATTGACATGACTTCCGTTTCTGCACCCTCTAAAGGGGCGAGTCTCTGGGGACAACTTTCTAAAGACTGTAATCTAGGGCCCTTGAGGAACTCCTGGGACACTTCAGACCTCTTGGGCTTGAGACAAGTGCCAAAGGTCACAGTGTTTGAACTGCATACATGCATGACCCTGCCAGCTTCTTCCAAAATGTACCCATGTCAGAGACTTTCATCTCTACTAAGGCAGTGCAAGCCACCTTCAGACAGGGCTGTGTGTCTGCACAGAGTCCATCAGTTGAGTTCATGCCCTTCCCAGCAGCTTTCCCTTCGGATCTCAGCTGGCAAGTGAGCTTACCCAGCCATCACCTGCCTCTCCCCAGGAAACTGACATTCCTTAAATCGCTTCTTAGTCCATATGTAAAAGTACAAGACCTGAAAAAGTATGTAAAACCTGAAAGTAAGGCTTTGATCTTTGAAGAACTAGACTCTTCTGTGTTGGCCTGGAAGGGCCAGATCTGACTGCAGAGTCAGCATGTAGAAGAAGACCTGGGAATGGTCCAGAATATCCATTGAGTGCACAGTGGAAGAGAAGAAGAAGGGGAGGAGACCTTTGGAGAAACGGGCACATGGTCCAGACCTTGCCAGTCTCAAGTGATGGGCAGCACTAGTCTCAGAGCCACTACTTTCATGGCCAAAGGCATTGACTTCTTCTAGAACTTTCCATTATGCCATAAAGAAGACCTCAAGCCTGTGCTCAGTCTTCCTCATAAAGACCAAATCTTGGAAGATCTTGAGCATTCTTGGAAGAGATGTTGGCTAAAAAACAAGAAATCTGGGACAGTTCCTCAATACGTGGGAAGAGCAAGGAAATATACAGGAGGGTGGGGGATTCTCTCTTCTACAGAAGGGAGACAGCAAATGAAGACAACAGGTTCAGGAGAACAGACTGTAAAGCTGGGGTCATCACCATAGTAACCAGCCCAATAATTCTGCAAGATGAGAGTTTTGCATTTCAGGTTTTTCTTTTTCTTTTTTTCTTTTCACCCATCACTTTCTTGGGTACTGTCACTCTGACTGTTCCTGGCTGGAGACAAGTTGTGACTTTTCCCTCCTACCAGCAAGCTGCCTAACTCTGCGGGAGTGCATCTGCTGCGAATGGAAAGTGAATGAGGCATTTCAGGGAACACTTGGAAGACCCCAACCCCATAGCCTCCCTCCCCCATCAGAGCTGGAACCCTGTAGTTTGCCATGTACTGGAGCATTGCTATTTACTCAAGTGCACGAGGAAGCTTTCTTATATGCACAATGGAACAGAGGAAGTCAAATCTCCAGTCTTCAAATAAAATAAAGGAATTTTCGTTACCGTCCCAGAATAGCCCATTATATTCCAACAATGGATGTCAGAGAGGGTTAATGATGACAATAGGCCAGACGATGTCAAACCTCCTTAGAAATATCTGAATCTGATGCTATCCTCAAAGTTAATAATGGTGAACTTGGGCAATGGTAGAACACCTGCCTAACATACCTGAAGACCTGGGTTCAGCCCCCCAGCAGTACCAAAAAAAGAAACCCTACATTCATATATAGAGCTGATAACACACACAAAGGAATCACAAATCTTGTCTAAATGTAAACTTACCTAAACTAAAACCACACCAATGCTAGCTCTTTATCACATACTCCACTAAAACATGCCAAATTTAGACAGTTCTGTCATGTGTGGTACTGAAAGCCATGATGATCAAGGTCCCCCTTGATTCCAGAAGTTTCCCTGACCTCTGCCATTGCAGAATGGGGTCAACATAGCCTGGGTCTATGGCCCGTGTCTACCAAAAGGAATACAGTTCCCAAACCATCAAGCTGCCTTCACACAGGCCACCATTTCTCTGGTTCAGAGTTTTCCTTCATAGGTAGATCAGCTGGCTGTAGTGATACATGCCTATAATCCCAGAACATTGGAAACTAAGGCAGGAAGATCAGAAGGTAGAGACCAGCCTGGGCTACACAATGAGTTCAAAACCAGCCTAGGCTAGACAGTGAGATCCTGTCTCAAGCAAACAAATAAATACAGAGGGTAAGGATGTAGCTCAGTGACAGAGCACTTGCCTAGCATATCCAAGGCCCAAGGTTCAATCCCTAACACCAGAAAAAGAAGACAAAGTAGGGATGAAAATTCTCCATGCCAGACATTAGATGCCCAGTCACTGAACCCTCTTCTTTCTACAGTTAAACGTAGAACACACCTCTTCCCTCACTTTCACACACGGAGCTAACCCTACATGTCCCACAGATATACCATAAATGGATGGCCAGGGAGGCAGAAACAATCACAGAGTGATTTGAAGATAGTAACAAAAAAAAAAAGGCCCACCATTCCCTTATCCTTGAAAACCTCTCCAACCAAATCAAGCTTGGTGACACCATGAAAAAGAAAGCAGCTTAGGGATGGATGAGGCGAGATGCACATTAGCTATTGAAAGACGGGTGAGTGTGCTGTCAGCAGCCTCCAGCCTTCTCTATCACTTACCCTGTTCACTCCCCCTGTTCACATCACCCTTATCTACTCCTTACTACACTGTGAGCTGGTGATCCCTTAAGATGTCTCCCCACCCCACCCACCCTTGCTCCTGTGAAGACAGGAGAGTTTTATAGGAGTTTCTTTAAGAACTCCTAAGAATTGCACATTCTGGAAAACAAGCAGGGATATAGACTGGGTATTCTGAAGCTCACAGGAAGTGGAATTTACGTGTTCCACCAGTTCCTGGACCAGGCATTGAACCATTTTTCACATTTCTCAGGCCATCGTTCCAGAGAGGAAAATGTTGACTCCCTTGAACAATCATTTCCACTGCCTAGAAAGCCAGGCTAAGCATTGCCAAAAGTAGCCTCTATTTGCGAACCATCTGTTATAGCCACACAAGAAGCCACCCAGGGGCTGCTGTAGATAATCCCACGGGCTCTGCTGCCTGGGGCTGTTTCTTGAGTAGGGAGGCAAGCTGCTACCTGCCATCAGCAGTTGCTAAGTTCAAACACCAAGAGCCCTGTACACTGCATCTAGTAAAAGTGGGGCAAAGGCTCCTGACTTGGCAGATAAGAAATTCCTTTCCACGTGCCCAGATTATCCTAGGCGGATGCCAGAGCAGCTCCTAAGACCGTGCAGTCCACCCTTCATATGGCTCATCCGGAGCCACATCTGAAGAGTAAACGCACAGAGATGTGCGACCAACTAGCCACCAAGGTCACTTACTTGTGCAAGTTGAGACATGTATTCCATTTTGATTTAATGAAACACTCTTCCATGAGAAAACAATATAAAAGAAAGCATTAAGAGCCACAGTAACAACTGGGGAGGATCATTCTTCTAGGACTTAAAGGTGTCCTTTTGTCTGGGTCAAGCACTGGGTAGAACGGTACGCTCGGTCCCTCGGCCACTGGCTTCCACCCTGGACAGTAGTTTGGGTTCATGTTCTCACTGCCTGAGGAAGTGCTTTCCTTCGCTCCCCTACTTTTAAAGCCCACAAGATGTGACGAGACTCTGGGATGATCTCCCACACCAGTCGTGTCACAGGCCCCACAAGCAGGGCTCTGCCCTCCCCTGTAGGACATCAGTACATTCCCCCAGGCTTCAGGGAACTCAGCACCCGCCTTTGTGGCTTGCTATCCCCAGAGCCAGCAAAGTATCTTTTGCCTACAGGCGACTGAGATTTCTAAATTCAGTCACCCAGGTTTACCCACGGCAATTTTAGCAAGCACCTCCAATAGAAAAAAGAAATGACACCGATTAGGCATAATTATTAGGATTTAATAGAGTCATTTTTCTAGCTCAGTGCCTTTCTGCCGATCTAAGCACCACCCCCACCCCCAGGTTTCCCCTTAAATTGGGACTGAGAGCAGTCAATTAAAGGTATGCATCCCTCTGCCTTTATTATGTGTTTGAGAGCTGTCTTATTAAATTGAAATCAAATGCACATCTAGGGGAAAGTTCACTTTAATACCAACTCCCAGCAAAACATTCAGAGACATGTACAGTGAACAAGGCTGATGTGTTGCCAAGCAACAAAGGAGATGAGGTAGGCAGGGAGCTAAAGGGAGGGGTTTCCTGAAAGAATTGGTTAAGCTCAAGATCTCACCAAATCTGGCCTGAATTTTTGTGGTATCTCCTGTCCCAGAAAAGACATTGAGGAGGGAGGTAATGTAATTAGAAGTTCAATACAATCACAGATGATTAGAAATTTTATATATACACAAACACATATGCATTCTCCTCTCCCTGGGGAATGTTGTGAACACACTGCCAATCAATACAAGCAATTTGCAACCACTGTGAATGCTGAGGAGGGGGTTGGGGTTGAGCGTATGTGTGTTAATTTGCTGCTGCCTCAATGGTCTCAAGCCTCTTGACTCACTTCCCTCTTTCCCCTCCCCTCCTTTCCCACCTCCTTCTCACAGGACAAGACAAGTGCCCTGAGCCTCAGCAATGTGGCTGGCGTGTTCTACATCCTGATTGGAGGGCTGGGCCTGGCCATGCTGGTTGCCTTAATCGAGTTCTGCTACAAATCCCGTAGCGAGTCAAAGCGGATGAAGGTGGCATCGTCTTCCCTGGTCTTTTTCCTACCCTGTTCTCAGTGGCGTGGCTGGGTTTCCTGAGAGGCTCTTTGCTAGAAGGAGTGGAAAGGATGACAGGTTGAGGTCATCCAGGGCCAGGAAGCAGAGAGATGTCAGGAAGAAACCGAAAGGAATGGAGGGAGCCAAAAGAAAGGGAGAGATGGGGTGTGTCTGGCAAATACTGTGCCCAAAATAGCAAGTGCATCTTTCCAGAGATGGGTCAGTGAGGTCAAAGGTCAGGGTTCAGTCAGCACAATGAGAGGCTGATTTTTTTTTTTTTTGAAGTTGTATCCAGTAGAACAGTTCTCCAGATGAGGGAAGGCATACCTACCCAGTTCTCAGTGGTGATCTTACCACGCTTGGTGAATTGGGTCAGTTTTTAGCTTCCATTTTATGGGCTAGCATTGGCAGAGAGAATCATCCACAGAGAAAGGTAAGCAGATTAGTTCAATAACCCCAAACCTCAGGGAGCACAGCTGAAGGCAACAGAAGCAGGGAAGAATTAGAGAGGATTGAGGCGCTGCCAGTGAAAACACGAAGACTTTGTGGGCAGCAATAAAAGCAGGCTGGTCTCATGAAGTTCTGAAGAATGCAATGAAAGCGATGACTGGATCAACCGAGAACAGATGTGAATACTACATGCAGAACATGTGTTTCTCATAGAGGGGTGCATAGGTCATCCCAGCGGACAGGGAACGCACCATCACTGGTGCTGTGTGAGAAGGGGACAAGAGGTTCTTAGTAAAGATGTAGATGAGAGTAAAGATGGGATGTCACCATCACAGTCGCCCAATTGCATCATTAGCCCTAGTGAGGAGACATGCATGGAAGCCAGTCATGTGAACAGTACCATGAGGAAACAGGACTTAGCTGCCATCTGTGACCTTCTAACCTTTGAACTTCAACAAGGAGTGGATATGGGAAAGTACTCAGGGCCACGGAGATGGCTCCTATGGTAAAGAGCCTGCCGCATAAACATAAGGACTTAAGTTCAGAGTCTCAGTACCCACATAAAAGCCTGGTACAGCCATTCTCAGCTATAACCCCACCACTGGAGAAGGGACAGAGAGACAGGAGATCCCTGGAACTCATTGGTCAGCCAGCCTACCCAGACCCATAGGTATAGATTCAGTGAGAAACCTTGTATCAAAAAAGTAAGGTGAAGACCAGTTGAGTAAGACCCCCAATGTCAACCTCTGACCTGCACACACACACACACACACACACACACACACACACACACACACACACACTCTCTCTCTCTCTCTCTCTCTCTCTCTCTCTCTCTCTCTCTCTCTTATACACACACACAGAGAGAGAAGAAAAGACTGATTCAGACAGTTATGTCTATAGGAACTTAGAGGAAGGAGAATTTGAGGAGGCTTGTGGGAAATGACAGAAATTAAGAACAAGCATTCTTCAGACCAAGAAGGGAAGAGAAATGTGGTCACTGTGGGCTTTACACTAGTGGGTATCTTGACCTGGGCTCTCTCTCTGGTTTGACTAGATGAATAAGATTTATCCCTGGGGTTCACTCTTCTTTAATTTGCCCTAAAGACCCACTTGTCAATATTCACCTCATCCTGTGTGGAACACGTACATCAGTGGATCACTAGCACAGACCCCTGACCAGCCTCTCTCAACCTTGGCCATGATCCCTGTGTACATCCTGAGTCAGTCCTGAGGAGGACATCTCTAGTTAGTATCTTGCTTGGAAACTCGGTGTTCAGTTCTGCAGACCACGAATCCCAGCATTGAGACCTACTCTCCCGGCGTTCAGCAATCCCACGTCATGGTGCCAGCTGGCTCCCCAGTGGCGTCTGCTTCCCTCCTCCCACCACCACATCCCAGCCCCTGTGTGTTCTGTGCAAGCTGATCCTCCACCTTGTCTTCTATCCCATGAGACCCATTTAAAAAGCCATTTTCCCACAGTAAGGTAACTAGAACACTGAAAGCCTAGAAGCGTGGTGGTATTTTTATTCAGTATCTACATACATCTTGCTCTTCCCTTGACCAGATCAACACCCCCACACCCTGTTGGAAAAGGCAGATCACAGCACAGTCTTTGACTTTATACCTTGAACCCTCTGGTGAGCTTGTGGGTGGGTGGCAAGGACCCCTAGGCCCTAAGCAAAGCTTTCTTTGTCAATTCCATCCAGAACATAAACCTACAGACTTTTCCTTCTTACCATTCAAAGAGAGGAAAGGGCTGTTCAAGCAGCAAAGAGGAGCCCAGGCCAGGAGTGAGACCAGCTAAGGTCTTTGCAATCCCCAACCACTTTTTCATGGACCAGAGGCCCAGAATTGATGCTGGTCACCTCTCAAAAGCTCCTTCTCATGGCTCCCAAGGACACGGTGTCCTGTAGAGATCTAGGAGCTGATAGCCTAGTGTGAGTCCATCCGCTCTGTTTCTAAATCCTATCACCTTAAATGCGTTTTAATTACTCTCTGGTCCTTATTTTTTCACTGTAAAAATGAGGTCAGTGGTAGTATATACCTCATAAATTTGTATTGAGGATATGAAATAATAAATCTAAGGGTTGGCAGGAGACCCACATCACAGTATGCTCCCAATAAATAATAGCAGCCGTGATAGCTAGAATTTATGATAACAGCCACTATTAACGGGCAGATATGGCTTCCATCAAACTTTCTTTTATTAAAATGTGTTTGTTAACATGTAATTTTATTAATTGTATGTGTTAGATTGCTTTGAGCCACGCAGACTATGAGTCCTTAAAGTACAGGCTGTGGTTGTAGGGTGAGCATTTTTAATCAAGTTAATGTAGAATTGTGCCCAGAAGAAAAAAATATTTCTTAACACAAAATCTCAAGCTAGGAGGCATGAGAGAGATTGCTCATAGGTTAAGCAATACAACCCACCCAGTCTAGATAGAGCAGCATCTCCAAGATGGTTTGAATCCCATCTATGTGTGCTCACCAACTATGATGTGGTTTGATGCCCACCATGCAGGAAACCACCTGAATGTCTAACTTCCTTCTGGGTTTATAGTGATTCCTACTAACCCGATTCCTACTAACCCAGGTAACTAAGGGCTGGGATTATCTTCAAACTGAGACAGTGTCGGCCAACTCCACTGAAGGTACACTGCAGTCTTAGATGACAAGAGTCCTTTGAAGAGGCCTGAGTCATGGTGCCATGTCTTAGAGACATTCTCACACCTCCCCTTAGAGTGTAGTTGTTATATTTCTTGGAAGCCGTCAGGGATCCCCAGAGTCATTAACCTAAGACTCTCCACCACAGTCCCCTCTAATCAGTGCCATCCATTGTCATGATTCTGTACAAAATGCCAGGACTCTGGCATAGAATAGAATTTTCCATCTTTCAACTTCAAGGGAGATATTTTCTTTATTAATCTAGCTGGCCGTTCATTTCTGAAGCTCCATCAATTCCTCTCTCATATGGAAGAGATAAGTGAAAGGCACTCCAGTCACTCCTCAGGCTTCATAATGAGCTGCTTTACTTTTCCTTAAAGCAATTAGCTCTGTTCAGAAGCATGGCCCAGGGCTCCACATCGGGATGCAGATGGAGGTAGCAGGGCCTTTGGGAAGACCTTCCATTCTATGTCTTTCCCTAACCGCAGTGTTTACCCACTCTTAAAGCCAGAACCCCAAAACCAACCCAGGCTCACCTCCCATATCTCAGCAGTTCAAAGAGACCTTCTGTAGTCACCATGTGAGGAAAGAGGAAGAGGAAAATAAGCACAAAGGGAGGATGAAGAGGAAATAGGTAAAGGAGGGGGGGAGGAAAGAGGGGACATTCAAATCAAGGTGTTAGCACCTCATTTTCATTAACCAGACAATGTATTCTTGAAGATCTGCAGGCTAATAAAAAGTCAGGATAGGAGAAGTAAGGAAGCTTGTGCCCCAGGAGCCATAAGGATAGGAATCAGGCAGTGAACAAGCCCTCTACAAAGCCCAGGCTCTTGGTTTTAGCCAAGATGCTTCTAAAGTGCTCGTTCCCTCTTTTGTTCCACTATTGACATTTTTTGAGCCTTTGCCTTATGTTCCTCAAGTGTCAGTCATAGTGCTGGCCACAAATCCAAACAAAATACATCTCCCTACTCAGATTGTATCACTTAGGCAAGGTTCAGCACAGGATCTCAACTGAGTCTTCTCAATGCTCTTTGCCCTTGGATGTGTTATGAACAGAACCCATGTGTCAGAGGGGAAGAGGAAGGAACAACTCAGACAGAGATCCCCATCTCAGAGTTTCATGGGGAAAGCAAAGAGTTGGTGAACATTGACCAGTTACATTGACCTGCTAGATGGTGATATCAGGAAGAAAATGCCCAGGACCTTCCCTAATTGATGACAGAACCAGAGCAGAGTGATCAGAGTAGATTCCCTGCAAAAAATGGTGTTTAACTGGGTTGAAGCAAGGAATGAAATAGCCAAGGCCAGATAGTTGCCAGCAAAGGATGCCCAAGGTCAGAGAGTGAAACACTAGAACTCTTGCCTAGAAGTGTCTAGAAACCAGTAATGCTTGGACAAATGAATACTGAATTAGCAATGCAGAGGCTGGGAACTCTGACAGGGACTTCAGGTAGCTCACAACATCCTAATATAACTTAAAATGTCATAAAGCAAAAACATATCACCTAGGGCACATTTTGAGTAGAGCCCTGGAGCCTCTGCACTTCTCCTCTACCAGAGAGAACAGAATATAATCTTTGTCCTTGGCTGATACTAAGGAAAAGTAAGAGCTTTGTCATTTTCTACTTTGCTCCCAGGGGAAACTAATCCCCAGTCTCCCCAACTCCCAAGAGAGCTGCTGACCTTTCAGAATTATACATGATTGTGTCAACACATGGTGCTTTTAAGCTATAGCGATTGAGGGTCTGTACACTTGCCTAGAATTAATAAGCAGCTAGGAGACTTCAACACACAGCTTCCTCTATGGTTGGTACACAACCACTTCTCTACACACATGCTGGATGGGATCATGACTGAAACCTGAGCTTTCATTAGGGTATTCTCTGACATCCATAGGCTGGCAGAGCTTTCCTAGAAAGCCAAGAGACTGGGAAGCAGAATGTGGTCACCATTGCAAAATTAAGTCTCAGAAGAACCACACTAGAAGATTTTGAAGCTAGACTTTTCACTCACTCTTCTCTCCCTGAGGCTCAGTTTCAGAACAACAGTTTTAAGGGTGTGCTTAAGAATGGCTGGTATAGTTAGAGAGATGGCTCAGCACTTAAGGGCACTGGTAGCTCTTGCAGAGGACCCAGGTTAAATTCCCAACATGGCAGCTCACAACTGCCTGTAACTCCAGTTCCGGAGGATCTGACACCCTCACACAGACATACATGCAGCCAAAACACCAATGCACATGAAATAAAATAATTTGTTTAAAAAAGAATAGCTGGTATAGTGGGGAGGGACAACAAAGAGCCACCTTCTCAAAGGCGAAGGCTGGCACATTAGTGATTGTTGGTTAGCTTTTGGGAGAGTATGAGAAGCATATTTAGCAGGTCAGGTACTTCGTCACTGCCTGGGATAATTGTTGTCTTCAAGTCAATCATATGTACATGTCAGGCTCTCCTTAAAATGATAAGGGACTTTGATTCCAGTTTAGATTCACCTATGAAGCTTTGAACATTAGATACCCAGGTTTGTACCTGTTCACTCGGCATTGATGAGGAAGAATTCAGGCATCACTGGTTTTTCCCTACACCCCCTGCTCTGGAATTCCAAAAGCACAGTGCAGTTTGAGAGCCAGAGACCTACTGGGTGTTTAACTTGCTTTCCATCACAGCATTCTGCCTCTTGTCCTCTCTTCTCTAAGATTCCATAAATGTATCAAAAGGAAGCCAGAAAGAGCCCAGTGTTCACCAGTGATAGAATGTGCTCTGGGCAGCACTCAGCTTTCTGGAAAAAAATGGCTCTGGTGTTTTAATGTTGGAAGGTCTTAGTTACATGTCCAGTTTATCTCAGGTTTTGGTAGACTCTGGTACTGACTGTGCCATTAAACTTGTCCTTAAGATAAAGACATTACAGAAATGTTTGACTTTTGAGGAACACAGTCCAAATCTATGTGAGCTTTAAATTGTTTTGTTTATTGTTTAAATTAAAGAAACATAGTCAGCCTGGGGAGACAGCTCAGTTGACAAAGTGTGTGCTGCACAAGCATGGGGACTCAGCTTTGATCCCCAGCACACATGGGCATGGTGGCACATACTTTTAATTCCAGTGCTGAGGAAGCCGAGATAGGCGTAGGCAGATCCCTAGAACTTACTGGTCACCCAACCAGCTGAATCTGCGAACCCCGTGTTCCAGTGAGAAACCTTGTCTCGAAAGATAATGTGGACAGCTCCTGAGGAATGACAGGAGGATGACCCATGGCTCACGCTCACTTTTGTGCCCATGTGCACATGTGCACGAATACACACACACACACACACACATTTTTAAGGGAACATAGTAAGCCAAAATCTAGAAGGCTAGACATTCCAAGCTATACTCTAGAAAGTTCTATGTTTTTCCCCTGACACAATTAAAATATTATTCTCTTTTCAATCTCTTTTTAGGTAAGAATCAGTAATCATTAATTCTTCCTGTTCTCAGTTCAGATTTCCCCTGTGTAGCACTGTGGTTGTATTTATTTGGCCTTTGACTCAAAAGAATGCAATCCAAATCACACTTCCTCTGTAGTGGAGGAATGCCAGGGGAGGATGTAAATAAACTAAGTCACAGGGTTTGAGGAAGAGACAGAACCAGCATGGGCAGAACATCATATGGGGGAAATCTGTCTGAATCATGGATTTTATTTTTTAGAGTATCTTTTATTTATTCTTTGATAATTTTATACATGCATACAATGTGTCTTGATCACAGCCACCTCCAACTCCCCCATCTCTCTTCTGGATACCAACCAACACATCTCCCACCCACCTTCATGCTCTCTCCCCTTTTTGGTTTTGTTCTTATTTTGGGAACTCACTGAATCCAATTAGTGCTACTTGATGGAACTGTTGACTGCTCTTGTGGGCTGGGTATGGTACAGGTTCTTGTTCAGGTAACCATGGCTGCAGTGAGCTCTCTAACACAATGGTAATATCAAGTCCAGATGGCAGTATTTCACAGCACTCCCCTCATCCTCCAGCTCTCACATTCCTTCTGCCCCCTCTTCTGTGATATGCATTGGCCCTTTAGGGGGACACATTTATGTAGATGCATCCCATTTACAGCTGAGCAGTTACAGTCACTTAATCTAAGCACTTTGACCAATTATGAGTCTCTGAATTAACTTCTAACTACTGCAAAAAGAAGATTTAATTGGTGAAGTTAAGAGCAGTGTTAATCTATGGGTAGAAACACAACCATTGAGAAGGTAGTTTAACAACATGTCTATTTAGCAAAACAACAGTAGGTTCCCCACTAGGAGCTACAAACAAAAGCATCTGCCCAGATTTGCAGTATCAAGCATAGATTAAATCCTGTGAAACAAGACGCACATCAAATCAGAAAGTGGTTGGTTAGACCCATAACTATCATGCCACTATTGTACCAGGAGACTCGTGTTGCCTGGCAAGTCAATATTGTAGCTTTCAGAGTTCACTACTGGGTAAGTCCATTGATGACTTTTCTCCCACAGTGGTCTAACATGACACTTTTTGGCATTGTGAAAGCTAGCCAGCAGGAAGTCAGTAGGTCAGTTCTAGCTCGAGGTCCTGCAACCAAAGTGCATAATACACTGACCAAAAGGTCAAAGGGAGGTGGCCCATGCCTGGCACTCAGATTTTCATGTGAGAGCTCTTGTCTTGCAAGGGAAGCTCTTTCCACCCATGAAGGATACCTATGTTCAAATAGTTTCACGTGTTGGTTGTTTTTAAGCTTTTTTATTTTTACTTATGTGTAAGTGTTGTGTTGGTGTGTGCATGTGTGAGTGCTGGTACCTGTGGAGTCCACGGGTATCAGATCCATTGAGCTGGAGTTACAGGCAGTTGTAAGTCCCCAGACATAAGCACTGGAAATCAAACTCAGGTCCTCTGCAAGAGAAACATGCACTCTTAACTGCTGAGCCATCTCCCCAGCCTCTAATTATATTTTTTAATTAGCTTATTGTACAATGTGATTGAAAAAGATCATGTGCCAAAGAGAGAAAGGACTCATCTCCAAGGCCTGTGTAATGCATGTTTACTATTTGCACAGATGACCACCAGGTATAAACTGACAAGTCAGATTGGAGCTACTGTGATTTCCATGGTGTTAGAATTCTAGATCAGAAAGAAACCTAGTATGCCAAGGAAGAAATAAGAATTACCTAGAACTACCATATGACAGTTGTTTGGTTTGGTTTTTTTTTTTTTTAGCTCAGGTGTGGGGAGGAAGGTTGGGGTGAGAGTTTCAATCCCATCTTGACTCATTCCCCTTTGCCAATCATTGCCAAGGACCTGGGGAAGAACCCCCTGTCCTCCTGAAAAGGGTTTCTGTTTGATCCCACAGCAATCCATCAATGAAGCCATACGGACATCGACCCTCCCCCGGAACAGTGGAGCAGGAGCCAGTGGAGGAGGTGGCAGTGGAGAGAATGGCCGGGTGGTCAGCCAGGACTTCCCCAAGTCCATGCAATCCATCCCCTGCATGAGCCACAGTTCAGGGATGCCCTTGGGAGCCACAGGATTGTAACTGGAGCAGACAGGAGCCCTTTGGGAGCAGGCTCAGGCTCCCTCAGTCCCATCCCAAGCCCTTCAGTGCCAAAAACAACAACGAAATGAAACACCACCTCCAACCACCACAACCATATGGAGGACAATTCAGCCAATGTCCTGAAGAATTAAAAAAGAAAATCCACTAGGCTGTTCCTTTCCTTTGGGGGATTTTTTTCACCCTTTTCCATTTGCTAAGTGAAGATGGTAACTAACTCTATGCTGCAATAATGGGAGAAACCCTGTCCAATGAAGTCTAACGTCTCTGAAAATGGAGTCACTGGGATATTAATGAAGAAATCAAACTGTTTAATTTTAATTCAGTTGTTAATGTGTCTTAGTGTGTGCAGTTATTTTCTTACTAATATCCATGGTTTGCAGGCTCTGTTAGACCCTTTTCCTTCTTCTTATCCCCAGCCCCCCAACCCCTATCCATCACTCTTCAGTTTCCAGGTTGAAGACTCATGGTTGGTTCTACCTTACAAGCAAGGAAAGGAATACGTGACCTTCGAACTCATTCATCTTGGGAGCTCTCCATGATACTTTCCATTCCTTGGCCCACGCCTTGGAGGGAAACAGACAATGCTGGAGAAGGAAGCTGCCTTCCCCAGAGAGAATACTACCTAAATTCTGGTTCACCAGAGAATAGCCATGAAGAGTATCTCAGATAGGAGGTGAAAAGGGGCTGGGAAGTGTGTAGGCAGAGGAGTTGTGAAGTTCACTATTGCCTGGAAGAAGCTTCCTATAATGCTCAAGAGCTATTCCATGGGCCATAGAGTACCAAAGTGGTACATCTCTTTACTAACTCTATCTCAGCCCCAAAAAGTGTGTTCTGCTATGCCCAGGTTCAAAGGCAGTGTGGTAGCCAAAAGGCAATTGGACTCCAGAACCCAATACAGCCTTGCAAAGAGCTGGCAGTCAGGGAGGTGTCACATATGATTCTTAACTTTCCTTTGCGTGACATCTGGACGGGAGCCCCATGATGGAGTAGGACTCTTTGTGGAGCCTCTGACATAAGGGGAAATGCTGTCCAAGCTATGTGCAAAAGAAAGTTGATGGGGAATTCTGAAAGACAAGACAAGACCCTGCCATCTGAGCCTTCTGTGCTGTTTTCCTGTCCTAGGTTTGAGAAACCAAATATGAAGTCATGGGTTATTTCAATGCAAAGGACTGGTGTTTTATGTTCATATAGAGTATTGTTTTAGCATGTGATCGGATCTTAAGAAAGATAACTAAGCCTGGATTATTTTGAAGGGCAGGAGATGAATTAAGTTGCTAAGGACATCAGGGGACTTTAAGATTCCTGAGCCCATCTTCTAACACCGGGAGACTAACTTTTTCCCTAGCTAAGTCAGAATGAGGGCATTGCATTACAATGACCTGAACCTTTACACCCATGAGTGCAATGAACAAGGTAAAGGACAGCCAGAAAGGAAAAGTGACAAGAGCCACTGAGAGATGCTAGGCCGCCTGAACCTTTGGGTGGGAGTGGGAGTCCCTGGCACACAGCTTTGTGGAGACCTCTGCTCTCATTCTTGGTGCAATTGACTTCCACCTCTTCTGCAGCCACTTCAAGGTGCATGCTTCAGTGAGTGCCATATGCCACTAGCTTTTCCTGATAACCATATTTTGGCTTGTTCTCCTACCCTCTGCTTTCATCCAATCGTCCCTATTAGGGGTTATCATTAGCAATGGACAAGCCAAAAGTTTTGGAGTCTACCCAGGGTACAGGGCAGTAGACCTGGCTTCCTCTGTGGATGCTCTCAGTAGACACCCACCATCTCTCTGTCTCTCTAATTCTCTCTTCATCAGCTCTAGCAAAGAAACATCCCAGAATCAACTCTTCACCCATTGTTCAGTTTCTCCCGTGTTAATGTGGGCATGGCATGTGAAGCAGTATCCTGGAGATGGATCCTTTTATTTCTACCAGCTAACATTCTCCCAGCCTCCTGCCTACCACTGTAGACTCTTATGTGACCTGCCACTGGAGAGTCTGTACCTAGGAAGAGATGGAACTAACATCTACCATAAGCTGCTTCAAAGACCTTTTGCCTATGGCCTGGGAAGATGTTCTCCAGTCCCTGAGCCTACTGGTTGGATACAGAGAGACTGCTGGAAATGAGGGTCTGAGCTGGTAGGGGTCCATGACTCCGAGGAAGATGCTTCTCATCAAGGAATATATGGAGAGAAAACAGAAGCAAGAAAGAAGTTACCTTGTATTATGTATTTTTACTACACTTTTCTTAAAAATGGAGCAGTGGGAAAGCTCTGAAAGAGATTGACATTTTTCTCAACAGGAATCCATACTTAACAGTTCTGGCTTTCATTAAATTTTGCTCTTTGGTAACTGGGCCTTTTATTTAACATCTATATTTGTTTTAACTCTCTTGGCAGATATGTGAGGGGGAAAAAATTCTAGTCTGATCAAACACTAAATATTTGGGGAAATTCCTGTTTTACTTTCAAATAGTCAGGTTTTTTTTCTTTTTTGGTATTTGCATAAAATGAACATATTATCACCAAGAATTAAATCACTGTGGACCCATTATCTTCCTTTCATTATTGTCCATTCCATTTTGTGCCATTTCTGAGGCCAGGGTTCCAAAGACGGCTGTTTTCTTATTCTTCAGTCTAAGACTAGCAGGTTTTTACCTCTGCCCCTATGCTGGAGCTGGGACCTGGGACCTTGTGCACACTAGGCAAGCACATGGCCACTGTACCCAACTCACACATAATCCAGAATCCTTTTAGAATAGTGTGAATGATTCATCAAGATAGGATTTAAATTTTTTACATTTATTTATTCATGTATGTGTACATGTCATGTGAAATAACATGTGTGGGCATCAAAGGACAACTTACAGGAGTTGGTTCTCTCTTTTTACCATGTGATTCTTGAGGATCAAACTCGGGCCATCAGGCTTGTCAGTAAGCATCTTTACCCACTGCATCATCTCACCAACCTCAGGATTTTTCAAAAGCAACAAAAAACAAAGAGTGGAATTTGCCATGACTTCCCACAGTTCCAACCACACAGAGAGCTAGGTTTGACTTGCAGTCAACAGTTCCTCTACGGAACTGGATAGCTCCTAGGAAGTATCTCCCAGACATCCAGACATCCCCAAGCAGGAATGCAGGTCTATTGTGATATGTACAAAGTCAGATCAAGAATC
Source organism: Cricetomys ansorgei (assembly GCA_026225945.1). Taxonomy (NCBI): domain Eukaryota; kingdom Metazoa; phylum Chordata; class Mammalia; order Rodentia; family Nesomyidae; genus Cricetomys; species Cricetomys ansorgei. Next base: position 1,178,371 of record JAMJFZ010000573.1, on the reverse strand, counting down.
AAGAGAAGACCGGGATTCTAGCAGATGATCTTGGTTGTCTAAACCCAGGATCCCCTTATCTTAGCCTAAGAGCTTTTCTTTCCCTCAAATTAGAAAGGTTTTCTGGCAGAATCTGACTGTGTGACACTTAGAGATTGATGACTAAGGACAAAGGGATGCAGCAGAAGCTCAGTGGTAGAGTTTGCCCTAGTGTGCATCATGCCCTGGGTTCAATACCCATTGTTCCAAAATAAAAAAGGAATACAGGAAAGAAAGGAAGGGAAAAAGAAGGGAAGGAGGGATGGAAAAAGATGTTGACCAAGTGTTTGCAGGAAGGGCTTAGCAGCAGACACTGTGGTGGTAAGAAGGTGATAGGGGATTGCAGAGAGACCAGCATGCTTGTGCGACACTCCAGTGCTCACTCTGTCTACACTTACCTACAGCATCTAGGAGGCCTCTGAATGAAGAAGCACCAGCCGACAGGCAGAGAGAACCAATCACCTTACTGGCAAATAGACTGGGTGATGACAATCTGGCCAGAACAGCATGGGTCACACTGTACTGAGCACTGATTGTGTTAAGCACATTTTCTACCTTCTATTTCACCAAGATAATCCGAGACTTCAAAGGCTCTAGTAGCTTGCTCACAGCCTCATGGTGGAGTCATGTTTTGAACTAAGTCTGCCTGAACCCAAAGACTTTATATCCCTACAGACCCATTCCATCACCAGACAGCTCACAATGGGTAATGGTCAGGAAAACACCAAGAAAACACTTTGGACCTGCCTTTTATGTCAAAGTAATAAAAATGGAATGGGTAAAGTTATGTCTGCCATTCCCCTGGGAAAGGCAGCCATGCCTTGGAGCATGGAGAAATCACTTATCCAGACAGGACTACAGAAGGGGGAGTGAGAAAAATCAGACCACACACACACACACACACTGCCTCCATGCCGGGGCCTTTTGCATACTAGGCAAGCACTCTACCACAGAGCCATGCCGTCATCCAGAGTTTCCCCTTTAGCACCTTTCAAATCCATCTAGGTAGAGAGCAGCAAGCAAGTCAGAGAGGGAACTGAAAGCTGGGTCCCATGATGAAGAATTGTTGATTTAGTCTAGTAGTGGATCCTCAGGGCCATGGATCTGAAAGAAAAGGGAGTGATCATCACGACCATCTTTTGTGTTCTCCTGATGTTAAAAGTAGCCTTGTACTGTAGAAGAGATTGCCCCCCAGCATTAAGGTAAGTCCCTGCTGAGGAGGTAATACAGGCACAAAGTTTGAAATATATACCCCAATTTTCCTACTGCCCAGATTCCTCAAATTCATAGGCCACTTACACGATATCCTCTGCATGCCAAATAGAGGGCAGAAGGGGTTAAATGGCCAAGGTCAGCCTATACTCTTCCCTAAAGCTTTACACCCCCACTATTCAGGTTCTCAAGTCGGTGACATCCTGACGGCCCTAAGATGGGATGGGCAAGGCCCTGCAGAACTGGACACCAATATCTTTCAATAAGATAGTACCAAAGCTCCTCTTAAATAAAAGGCAGCATGGAAGGTGTGTCCCTTATGAAGCCTTGATGTTTTATGAAAAAAAAATTTGGTGTGCCATTCATGTCTCATTTTATAGATAAGAAGAGTGAAATCCTCAGGGTATTATTGTTGAAGGTTTTAGTTTGTTTGTTTGTTTGGTTGTTGGAGGCAGCTTTGAAACAAAATTGGGCTGGTCTCAAACTCACTATGTATCTGACCTTGAGCTCCTCATCTTCCTGCCTCCTCTTCTCAAGTGCTGAGAGAATCTTGAAGAAAATTCCTGCCCATCGTGGTATCATGCCTAGAAAAACAATACTCAAAAGGACAGTGGCTTAGAGTTTGTCGTTCTCAACATGTCCTTCCAGCTCCGCAACTAGGAGCCTCATTCTTCTCATCAAAGAATGGGACACCCTGTTACAGAAAGTGCAGATTCTCTGTCAGTCGGCACTGTTCTAGATGGGTCTCCAGTGGAGCATAGGACACCCATGGGTCACTATTGCTGTTTACTTTGTGGCTTGGGATTATTCAGATTTGTATTCCCAGGTGGTTATAGTGTGCAGCCAGGACGAAAACTCCAGTGTGCCGTCCAGGACTACAAAACATGCTTGTGAAACAACTGAGCACCGAAGAGCTCTAGGCCGGGGGTGTTTGTCCATGGCCAGTCCCGGGACCTCGGCTTCCTGGTGCAGCCCACTCTGCAGCCAAGCTTCTGCTTCCTTTCTGTGCACACATCTCATAATGGGAGACTGCCTACAGAGTAAGGGAATGGGGCTTCTTGTGAACTCCGAGGACAAAGATAGAAAGCTGGTCGTCCCCAGACCTCTGGTTGGTATCTTGTGATGTTCTATGCAGAGTGTCCAAAGAGTAAGCACCGGGCCTGAATGAGAAATACCAGGAAATTAAATCTTCATGGTCCAGGGCTAGGGATGGAACCCAGAGACAGAAGATAACTCTCCTAGCATCTGCAAGGTCGCTTGAGTGCTGGAAACAAACACACGCATGTGCATGCACACATGCACACATGCACACACGCACACGCAGCGCTTGGATACCCTTCAGTTAGTAAAATGCTTTACCTAGAATGCACAAAGCCCCACATCCAACATTTGATCTTCAGCACCATATAAGCAGGGTGCAGGATATAGTGGTACACACCTATCATCCTACTACTTAAAAGGTGGAGACAGGTGAATCAGAAATGCCAGGTCGTTTTCAGCTACATAGTAAGTTTAATGTCAACTTGGGCTTTAGGAAACCCTGACTCAAAAACAAAAACAAAAAACAAAAAACTTTTCAGTGGTCATAAGGGACAAAAGGCCATTGTGTTGGCCCTGATACAGGAGAAGGAAGATAAACTTGAGCTCTAAATCTCCCTGTACTCTTTGGGTGTGTTTGTAGTAATGTGACATTCTGCATGGGAAAAGGAGACTCTGAGCTACACAGATAAGATTATTGTGGCAGAGATAACTCCTTGGGGAAAGGCAAGGAGGTGACCTTAGTCAGGTGAATCAGTCTTCAACACAGACAGCGATTTTCCAAATGGGAAAGATACTGCGTGGCTGTTTTCATCACAGACTCTGAACCCCACCACCCGTCCATCATAGACTCTGAACCCCATCACCCGTCCATCATAGACTCTGAACCCCACCACCCGTCCATCGTAGACTCTGAACCCCACCACCCGTCCATCGTAGACTCTGAACCCCACCACCCGTCCATCGTAGACTCTGAACCCCACCACCCGTCCATCGTAGACTCTGAACCCCACCACCCGTCCATCGTAGACTCTGAACCCCACCACCCGTCCATCGTAGACTCTGAACCCCACCACCCGTCCATCGTAGACTCTGAACCCCACCACCCGTCCATCGTAGACTCTGAACCCCACCACCCGTCCATCACAGACTCTGAACCCCATCACCCGTCCATCGTAGACTCTGAACCCCACCACCCGTCCATCGTAGACTCTGAACCCCACCACCCGTCCATCGTAGACTCTGAACCCCACCACCCGTCCATCGTAGACTCTGAACCCCACCACCCGTCCATCGTAGACTCTGAACCCCACCACCCGTCCATCGTAGACTCTGAACCCCACCACCCGTCCATCACAGACTCTGAACCCCACCACCCGTCCATCATAGACTCTGAACCCCACCACCCGTCCATCGTAGACTCTGAACCCCACCACCCGTCCATCGTAGACTCTGAACCCCACCACCTGTCCATCACAGACTCTGAATCCCGCCTCCTGTACTTTTCATCTAGAAGTAGTGCCCTTTGGCCACCTCTCCCAAGTTATGCTGGTGCCGAGCTATGCTGGTAACAAGGATAATTGCTTCTCCTCAATTTCACATTGGCCTAAGAACAGGGACCAACACTAGCTCAGCACAGTCATATGGTACTGGCTTTTCTGGTGTACCTCCTTTGTATCTTAGCCCTGCAAGGTGGGAACTTAATACCCCTAGAAGAGGCTGGAGCTCTGTGATCATGTATATAGTGAATAGCTTGGCCTGGACTCCAGTCAATTCTCTCTCTGGAGTCACTGCCTTTCCACTTTACTTGAGATTTCCCTATGCCCAAGGAAGCACCAAACTAGATTTGACAGCTAGGAAGGCATCTACCTGTGTGACCAGTATTGACCTCAAGCTGAGTGACCATTCTACCACCATTCTACTCAGGGATTCATGATGTGAGGGGAAAAGGAAAGAACCTGCCATCTCTATCCCAGTTTCATTTCTGTTATTGTGGTAAAATTCCCTGATAAAAAGCAACTTAAAGGAGAAAGGGTATTATTTGGCTCATAATTCCAGGTTACTGTCCATTGGATCAGAGAAGTCAATGGCAGGATCTTGAAGCAGCTAGTTACATCTCATCCACAGTTAAGAGCAAAAAAATAAATAAATAAATGCAGGCCTGCTTGCTTACTTTCTATTCTTTTATAGTTCATGACCCCCAGCCTAGGGAATAGTCTTGCCCATACATCAATTAACAATAAATAAAGTCCACTATTGACATGTCCACTAGACTCTAAAGAGTTCTCCATTGTATAACTGGTATTCAATGAAGGGTAATTTTATCTCCAGGAGATGCTTGGTGACATCTGAACACATTTCAGACTCCACATTTCAAGGGAGGGGGATGGATGCTAGTGGTCTTTAGTGAATAGAGATCTTGGTACAATGACTACCCCCCGACACACACACAAAACAGAGAATTAATCCATCCAAGATGTAGTTCCCAACCCCAACCCTAAACAATTAGCATAAAATAGCATGTTAGGAATGAATAATGGTAAGACAAGACTGAATAGTCCAGGAACAAAGATTCTAAGTAGAGTGAGTTACAAGAGAAGACGGCAGGTACTTGAATTCAGGCACAGGAGGAATTGAGTTGAGGGAAGTAAGCTGATGGCAGAAGTGTTGACCCCAGGGCCAGAACAGATAAGGCCAAGCATTCCATCAGGCAATGAGACAGAGATACCATGTGGCTCAAGAGACAGTAGGGACTCAACCAATAGGTCACTTGCACTCTACTCAGTCTCCCTGCCCTCTTTGCTGGCTGGTGACACTGCAGCCAGGACTACTTGAGAGACCTGCAGGGGCTACACTCTCCCCCATGAAGCTGGATAGGTTTGTTTTTTTACCCAGAACAAAGTTCCCAACAAGCTCCTAACATGCATGGGTAATGAATGGCCATGCCCACAAGCACATGCCATAAAATGCGAGAGAACAGTGAGTGATTGCCTGACTCACAAAAGTGTTCAGAGTCAGGAAGGAAACGAAGACACAGTGATACAATTAAACAAGAGACCAGTTCAAAGTGGCTAGTGCCAAATGGGTTGTCCGAGCTGAGTCTTGGTCAGCTTCCATATGCTGATCACAGTACACCCATATCTCACCAAGGCTGGTTCCTCGTTGCGTGTGTCTTCACTCCTGTGTGAGCCGGCTCTGAAGTCACTCCCTGTCATTCATCTTCACCAAAGAATGTCTTGTTTCCTTGTTTGTGTGTCACTCCTTCCTCCACACAGAACACACAAGCCCATTGGCCTCGTTTACCCCTTCCAAACCCTCAATCAGTATTTACTAATAACTTGATGACTAAGGTGGGTGGAAATAAAATGCTAGAGGTCCTATAGGAAGCTGGGAGCATTTCTTCCTGAGGAAATGTGGGAAGGAAGCCATTGCATTTGTGTTTTGCCTCAAGAAGTGTGATAGACATTATATAACCAGAGGCAGAAGAGGTCTACACGCATTCAAAAAAAAAAAAAAAAAAAACTAAACTCAGAATCTGCCTTTTTCCTGCCTTATGGAGTTAGTATGGATGTTTGGATGCACAAAAGCATGGCGCAGAGAAGCATCTTTGTAAAGAATAAGCTGAAGACTGGCTAAATAAAGCAAGAAGACTCTGGATCATGATAAAACTTTTTCCCAACTCAAAACATGTCCTTGATGTTTACTGTGACCCCAATGTGTCTCTCACATGGTAAAGCCTTCATTCCACAAAATTTGATAGACTTCTTTGTGTATGCCCTAGGTGGCTAAAAGTATCTGGCAAGACTGAGCATGGTTGCTGTGATTACGCCAAGGTGTTTTCGAAATAACAGGTTTTAAGAGGAAAAGTGTAGAGGCCCTTGGAGAACAGGGAAGGTATCAGAAGGTTTACAGAGAATCCAGTATGAAGAATGAGAGGATGTGGAAGAAGAGTGCCCTTGCCTGACACTTTTCAAGAAGCCCTTCTTCTAAAGATCGTTGTTTTATGTGCATGCATGTTTTGCCTACATGCATGTATATGCATCCCATATGTGCAATTCTTACAAAGGCCAAAAGAGGGTATTGGATCCCCTGGAACTGGAGAAAAAGATGGCTATAAGCTGCCACATGAGTGTAGAGAATCAAACCCAGGTCCTCTTCAAGAGCAGCAACTGCTCTTAACCACTGAACTACCTCTTCAGTCTCAAAAAAAAAAATCTAAAACATTAATGACACATGGTCACAAAAAATCACAAAAATAGCAGAAAGTGGTCATTCAAAAGAGAAGCCTGGAGCTGAGTACATATGGAGTTGAGAGTGGAAGATTAAAAAAAGACATTCAAATGAGTCTAAGAAGAAAATAAATGATTTTTAAAAAATGTAAATACATAGACATTTCAGACAAAATAACTCATTATCCTTTCCTCTATCTTGCCTTGAAACCTAATCAGAAAAAACAAAAGCTCAGGGTTTCATTTTTGTTTTCTTTTTCAAGAAAACATGTGTTGTGACCCAGAAATCTTGTGTTCACATACCAACTCATTTAGAGGGAATAAAGAAGCTGTTAACTTAATTTGATTGAGTAATCAGCTTAATGAACTGGTTAGAAGCCGTTTAGTGATGATGCAGAAAGTAATTTCTCAATCTTAGAAACCATTAAGAAATAAAAACAATGCAACTCTAGAAGTTCCTACCTGAGGATATGGGCAACACAGCACCTCTTCATGGGGGGTGTTATCCCCTGTTAAGTGTTAGTCAGGTCATTCTGTCAGTCATGTGATTGCCCAGTCTTAATGCCCTGTTCCATGCAATCATAATCCCTCTTTTTCTTAGGCTACCCCAAGTCAATGAAAATATTTTTAAGGATGCTTAAAATCTCCACTCCAGCCAGGAAAGCAGGTAGGCTAACCTCAGATATTCACCTCTTCCTCCTCTCCTCCAAATCCAATCCCCCAGTCTCATCCACAGCTCTGTAGCAGACCACCTGCTGCAACCTCCCCTTCCTCTCTGCGACCATCTCAACAGATCACACAGACTTTCTCCTCCAACCTGCTTTCTCATCACTAATTTCATTATCCTAGCCCCCAGCACCAGAAGGGATTTGTGGGAACCCACCAGCCAAGACTGCCAGAGAAGCAAGTAGGCTAAGCAGATAGATGAACTTCAGATCTTCACCCTTCCTCCTCTTCTCCAAATTTGCCATCCTCATAGCTGTAGCAGACTACCTGTTGTGGCCTCTCCTCACTGTCTGACCCTATTTCCAGAGGACCAAGTAGATTCTGGCAGAATACTCTGTTTTTCTCCCTCCTCTGGACCTCCTTAGCCAGCCACCACCCCCACTACCCCTGCTGCCAACCCATCCCTATACCTAAGTGTCAGCCCCCAATACCTCAAAGCATATTTTCCCTGGAACCCCAAATAGCCACACCTATCAGACTCTCAGAAGAATTCCCTACCAGGAAACACAATCATCACACCCTCCTAAGAACCAGAGAGGGCAACAGAAACCAAGGAACAAAACACCCACCCAACAAAGACAAGAGCAAATATCAACACTTAGAATTATAATCTTTCCAAACCCAGATACCTAGACACCAGCATAAAAACACAGTCAATAATAGCCAGGAAAACATGTCTCTACTAGAACCCAGCAACACTACCACAGTGGGCCCTGAGAATTACAACATGGCTGAAGCACAAGACAAACACCTTAAAATAACCTTGATGAATGTGATAGAGGTATTTAAAGAGGAAATTAATAAACTCCTTTAAAAAAATCTATGAAAACACAAACAGTGGAAGGAAATGAATAAAATAGTTTGAGACCTTAAAGTAGAAATAGAAACAATAAAGAGAACTCAAACTGAGGGAAATCTAGAACTGAAAATTCTAGGAACTTGAATTGGATCCTCAGAGACAAGCTTTATCAACAGAATTCCAGAGATGGAAGAAAGAACCTCGTGCACTGCAGACATAATAGGAGAAATAGTTATTTCATTCAAAGAAAATGTTAAATCTAAAAAAAATCCTTGTACCAAACATCCAGGAAATCTGAGACACTATGAAAAGACCAAATCTAAGAATAACAGAAATAGAGGAAGAAGGAGAAACTCAGGTCAAAAGCACAGAAAATATTTTCAACAAAATAATAAAAGAAATTTTCCCTAACCTAAAGAAGGAGATGCCTATCAAAGTAGAAGAAGCATACAGAACACCAAATAGACTGGACCAAGAACTCCCCTTGGTACATAATAATCAAAACACTGAATATACAGAACATAGAAAGAATATTAAAATCTGCAAGGGAAAAAGACCAAGTAATATATAATGGCAGACCTATTCGAATTATACCTGACTTCTCAATAAATACCCTAAAAGCCAGAAGGACCTGGATAGATGTTCTACAAATGCTAAGAGACCACAGATGTCAGTCCAGACTACTGACTCAGGAAAACTTTCTATCACAATTGATGGAGAAAGTAAGACATTTCATGATAAAAACCAAATTTAAGCAGTATCTCTTGATAAAGTCAGCCCTACAGAAGGCACTAGAAGGAAAACTCCAATCTAAAGAACTTAACCACACTCAGGACAATACATGGAATAAATAATTCCAGATCAGCAAATCAAAAGAAAGGAAACACACACACAATGACAAAAACAAAGTAACAGGAATCAGCCAACATTGGTCATTGATATTTCTCAACATCAATGGTCTCGATTCCCCTAATAAAAAGACACAGACTAACAGAATGGATGCAAAACCAGGATCCATCCTTCTAATGTATCCAAGAAACACACTTAACATCAAAGATAGACATCACCTCAGGGTAAAAAGAAAATATACTCCAAGGTGTAGATGCCAAAAAATAATCAAGCTCAAGGTCTTTTTGGTTGGGAGATTTTAATTACTGTTTCTATTTCACTAGGGGCTATCAGTCTGTTTAAATTGCTTATCTGATAGTGACTTAACTTTGGTAAGTGTATGTATGTATGTATGTATGTATGTTTGCATGCATGTGTCAAGAAAATTATCCACTTATTATATATTTTCCAATTTGGAAGAAGAATGTAGAAGAATCCAAATAGACTCATAGTTTTCACCCTGCGTAAAACTCAACTCCAGATGGATAAAAGATCTCAACATAAAACCAGATACACTGAAGCTGATAAAAGATAAAGTGGGAATAACCTTGAATTTATTGGTGCAGAAGAAGACTTTCTGAGCAGAACATCATTAGCAAAGGCACTAAGATCAACAATTAATTAAGAGGCTCTCATGAAACTGAAAATCTTTTGCACAGCAAAGGACACAGTCATTCAGAAAAGGGACGGCTTACAGAATGGGACAAGATTTTTATCAACTACTCTTCCGATAGAGGGTCAATATCCAAAACATATCAAGAACTCATGAAACTAGATATGAAAAAAACAAATAACACAATTCAAAAATGGGACAGAGATCTAAAAAAAGAATTCACAAAGGGGAAAACTCAAATGGCTGAAAATCCCTTAAAGAAATGATCAATATCAGGGAAGTGCAAACCAAAACTACTTTGAGATTTCTTCTTGCACCTCTCAGAATGGCTAAGACCAATAAAACAAATGACAGCTCATGCTGGTGAGAATGTGGAACAAATGGAACACTCCTTCATTGCCAGTGGGAATGCAAACTTGTACAGTCATTATGGAAATCAGAATGGCAGTTCCTCAGGAAATTAAGAATTGACCTACCTCAAGACCCAGCTATACCACTCCCAGGCATATACCCAAAGAATGTTTCACCCTGGCACAGAGACACTTGCTCAACCATGTTCATTGCTGCTCTATTCCTAATAGCCAGAAACTGGAAACAGCATAGATGTCCCTCAACAGAAACCTGGATAAAGAAAATGTAATACATTTACACAATGAAATATTACTCAGCCATTGAAAAAGAATAAAATTCCTTTAGCAGCCAAACTATGACACCTTTTTTGGTGGGGAAGCTCAAGGCCTAATGGAAGTATTCTCTCCTTGTTACCTAAGACTATTGAAGAATTTCTCCACGGTAACTTTGCTCTTCCACAATGGCTCTGCCAGAAAGCAGTGAGTAGGTGCAGATCATGAGGAAGCAAACATTTTTTACATAAAGCGAACACCTTCAGATAATACAAACTGCCAAGGCTTAGGCAGCCCTCCTCCCAACAATGTACAAAACAACTATTATAAACATAACTAGAAATAACTTCCCCATCATATCCCCTTTTCTGTTTAAGTCAATCAAAAAAGTGCTTTATCTCTACAGCATAATTTAACACTAGCAAAACTATTTACAAGACAAACAATTATGAGGCTTGCTAGGATACACAGGATTAAATGAAGCTAAATATCTATCAAGACTTTCACAATGTCCAGCATAGCTGTATCTGGCAATTTTTCTTCTTAATGCAGCAACATTAGTCCTGATCATCTGTGAGTTCTTTTTAATATTCCTTCAACAGGTGTCTTTTCAGCATCATCAAAAGTGATCCTTGTCTGCAGGAAGGACTCCTTCCTGGGATGGAGTTCTCATCACCACAGCAGATGTGACTTGTCAGGACTGCCTCACTGGTATCCAGACCACTTGTCTTGCTCTGAAAACATACAAACGTTTATAGTAATCACATAAGAACATTTTAGTGCTAGCACAATAAAATGTGCAGTTATTAGGGTGCCATAGCACAGGTGCTTTAAGCCACAGGTAAAGCTCTGGCATACATGCCAAAAAGGTATGCTTGATCCAATATAAGAACTGCTTGTTTTTTCACTCCATGCTTTAAGTAGGTGAAAGTCATTTGCCAGTCTTCACAGGTTATTTTTGGACTGAATGACCAAACTATATTGGGGGGGGTCTAATATCCCCTCTCTATGTCATTTAAAAGGATCAAAAAACAATCCACAATCTTACATGAGCTAAACCATTGTCGTATCAATTCTAAGTGAGAAAGTATTCCTCTGAGGGAGCCAATATTTTTCCGACAGGGAACTAAATTTCCCCGACAAAAGCCATTGACTCCAACATGATGGCTCCATGGGAGATATTAAATACCGAGGCTCCTTGCCTTTACATTGCTGTCAATCTAACTGAATACTTTAATGGTATACTACATTTTACACCTTGGTAGTGTTGGGTTCCCGAACTGGACCCCAACTTGGTGACGCAGTCGGATAATCGATGCAAAGAGCAAGAGGTTTATTAACCAGTGCTGGGGCCGTTCTAACTCGCAGGATAGAAGTGGCCCCAAGGAGCAAATGGTGAAGCTTTTTATACAGTTGTTGGGCATAAACCGAATTGGTACAAGTTGATTGGTTCCCAAATTGTTTTCTCATTTTGATAGGTAGGGGCCAGTTAACCTTTAAGTTGATGATAGCAAGGTCACGGGCACCAGGAAATGTACACTTAGGGTAAAGTCCCTTGCCCAAGGCTATTAGGCGGTGCCTGTAGCCGCCGCTCATTTTAGGAATGTGGGCTGGGTCACAGTGCTCTTGAATTAAGCCTGACAATAATTGTTTTGTGGTTTCTGGGGTGGGCTAGTTCCTGGAACAGGGAGTTCTGGAATGTCCTGTTAAGAGTTTAGGATTAATGACCAGGGCCTGGGGTCTCCGGCCTCACAGTAGATTCAATGAGCAAGTGGCATTAATTTCTTGCCCCTCAAATTTGAATGCTTGAAGCACGTGATAATTATTATAACTAAATTTGAGAAGGCATATACCTAGATGTACTCATGACTGATTAACCTCTATAAACTATCCTTAGCATGGCATGACACTATAATACTGTCTCTAGGACAGGTGTTTATTTTATCTTAACTTTCCTCTGACGAAAAGCATTTGAATCCTGTATTGTCAAGCTGAAAAGTAACAATGCAATATGGTTTTGCAAATCCAACAGTATTTTTTTTTCCGAAGTCACAGTTTATGCTTCCTCTTAGGGTATCTCCTCCTGATGGGTCTGATGTTTCATATGTCCAGGGTCTCTAGATACTCTAGTTGGATGATTCGGATTAGGAGTGATTTATTCTTTTTCCTGGAATGACAGAAGGAAACCCTTCTCCAATGTAGAACCTTCCTAACTTTTCTTTTGAGGTTACATTTGTCTCCTTTGGGGCAAAATGTTTTTTAGACAACAGAAAAACATTATCTCTTAAAATAAAATTTTTTGAAGTTAAGATAGCTAAATCTGCATCCAATTATAAGCCATAATTTCAATCTTTTTCTTGAAATCGTATCTATAATCTTTTTGGATGTATGATAGATTTCTAAGATACCAAGTCATTTTCTTTTTTAAACAGTCTCTAAATAATTTATCTTTATTGTATTTAGAGTAAAAAAAAAAAGTCTTAGTAACAAAAGATAAAACCTTGTTAAGTTAGCTGTTAAAGTAAACAGACCTTATTAGCCTCTAGTTAGATTTGACAAATGTGTAGTGGAGCTTACAGGAAAAAAAGAAAAAAGTCATTTTAAGTCAGCTTCTTCTTGGCTCCACCCTGTGCTTTCACAGCAGAGGGTCCTGGGCTGCTGGAAAGAATTTCCAGCCAAAACATCCTGGCAGTCAGGCACTCCCCGGCTCCCCTGCCGCGGCCACCACCACCACCACCACCACAGGAAACACAAAAACCCCTCCATAGATCTCAAACACAACACTTGCCTGGGCTTCACAAACACACACACACACACACACACACACATAGCTATCGAAAAAGCCCAGTTTGTGAAACATCATGCCCTGGCTCTGGCTTCCATGACAACAGCAGGACATTAATCTAGCATAGCCTACACTCGGCTCAGCTCCAGACCAGGAAAAATGGTGGGCACCTTTCTTGTTCCCTGCTTCCAGCCGAATTCTTTGTTTTAACCATGACAATTTATCCAAAACATACCCAGACTACTTACGAGTGCTCTGGCTGTAGCCCTGAGCTACTGCCTTCACACACACCCACCAAGGTTCTCGCACTTTATTGTAAGAACCTTTGCCTTCTGAATTTCTTTCTTTCTTTCTTTCTTCTTTCTTCCCTCCTTTTTTTTTTAACTTTCTCTTATAGAGCTTTCCTTTATTCTGACTCCTTCGCTGGAGTCTACTCTTTCTTATTTGTGTATTAATTTTCACAGCCTTCTTTCTTTATAGCGGCTTATTTCCTTCCTAGCTCTCCCATACACAGAGGTCTTTCTGTTTTGGGGTCTGCTTTATTCCTTTCTGACTCTCCTCTTCCTTCAGGAGACTTCTCTTTATTATTTTTTATTCTGCATATGCACCTCTTTATTCTGTTTTATCACCTTAAACTCTGTCCTCTGAGGACTGAGTGTACTTTATCAGACTCTGTGAGATCTGGAATTTCTCTCACATTCTTCCTTGTCTCCATACTGAATGTAGCTGCCATGACATTATGCCCCACATTGGGCACCACTTGTAGCCAATAACTACTGTGTGAGCTCTGCAAGCAAAACAAGGAGACACTTTCATAGACACAAACCTGCCAAACGTCAGCAGAGGGAATGGTCTGTCATGGCAAACAGTATACTAGACATAGGAAACCCGATCATCTGATCTCAGGTGTTTTTACTGATACAGAAGCTCCTCAGGTGTTACAAAAACTCCACCCTCTCACCCAAAGGCTTCTTTGTGTAATGAGGGAAACCTGTAGCCTACTCTCATCCCATGATCCTTTAGCAGCCAAGCTGTGTCACCTTTATGGTGTACAAAACAATTATTATAAACATAACTAGAAATAAACTTCCCAAACAACATAGAGCCCTTATCCACACACACTAGTGTCTTTGGTACAGGAAGATAGTCTGCACACTGACAAAAGAGAAATGTAAATACCAACCCTACTACAAACCCTGTGATAAACAATGGTGTCCCGCCTGCAAGACATGCTAGAGCAATGGTGGCACAAAGCCTGTGAGAGTAATCAACCAATATCTGACTTGACTGAAGCTTCACCTCACTAGATGGAACCCATACCCAACACTGCTTGGATGACCAAGAACCTGAGACTAGATAGCCCAGAGAATTAGGTAAAACCAAATACTGCTGTTCTACTAAAAGAACTTAGCAATAAAATGACTCCTAATGACATTCTGCTGTACTCATAGGTCAGTGCCTTGCTCATCTGTCATCAGAGAAGCTTCTTCCTACAGCAGATGGGAACAAATATAGAGATCCACAGTCAAACAACGTGTAGACAGTGAAAAACCTTGGAAAGATGCCTCCTTCACATCCCTCTCCTCGGAGCGCAGGAAACCCTGCTTAAGAGCAGGCAGAAAAAGTCAGAGGGGATGGAGGCCACTAAGGAAATAAGGCCCTCTAAATCAACAGGATCTACTCACAGAGACTGAGGCCTGCACTGGTCTGCACCAGATGGGGACCTCAAGTTGAGCTGAAAGGAGAAATAGACTCATTCCATCTCTAACCCAGAAGCTGTCTCCAACTGATAACCACTTGCAAATGAAAATTTAGTTTTCTCCAAGAGAGTCTCACTGGGAACAGAAACTACTCTTAAGGGTAGGCTGCATGCCCAGCAATAGACAGCCAAGAGAAAAATTACCTCAACAGCATTTTTGGAGGTTCCTTGTCTCATAATATTGCATCTGGACCTTTTTTTTGGGGGGGGGTGCTTTGGTTTTGGTTTTGGTTTTTTTTCAAGATATGGTTTCTCTGTATATCCCTGGCTGACTGTCCTGGAACTTACTCTATAGACCAGACTGGCCTCAGACTCAGAGATCCACCTTCCTCTACCTCCCAAGTGCTAGAATTAAAGGGATGTGCCACCATAGCCTAGCTGTTTTATTATTTTATTTTATTTTTTTACTTACATTTTTCTTCTCTCTTTCTACCCTTCAGGTCCTTTGAGTATACATTATGGCTTCCATTTTAATATTTTTATGGGATTCCTGAGTGTGCCAACAAAAGAGGCTCTGTGTCTATATCTGGTTTTTGTGCCTTTTCGTGAGTTCTTTTCCTTCTGTTTGTTTTGTCCTATCCCATTGTATTGGTTCTTGTCTTATCTTATTATATTTTTCCTTATTTTACTATTATCCCTTAGAAGCTTGTTTGTTTCCTAAAGAGAGACAGAAAGGGAGTGGATTAGAATGGGAAGGGGAGTGGGGAGCAACTGGAAGAAATAGAGGTAAGAGAAACCATAATCAGGATATATTATATGAAAAAAACAACTAATTTTGTAAAAGGGAAAAAAATGGAGTTTGAATAAAAAGAAGTCCTTGAGTCTAATTCAAAAGTGTTTGAATTGTCCTCCACATCACACAGAGAAACCTTTCTACAAGAGAACAAAGCTCTTCACAGAAACCAAGAAGTCTGATGGAGGGAGAATCCTGACGTCCTTTGAGCCTATGCACCTGGTTGTTTTCAATGATGGGAGCTAATTAACTGCCTCCTTTGCTTAAGCTACTTTCAGATACATTTCCAACTCTCACTGCCAAGGGAATCCTATCTATTCATCAGTGGCCAGGCAGGAACGGTGTAACTAAGAAAAAGAAAACCTGTAGTTCTACACCTACTGTGGCAGGCCAGCAAACAAGACAAGGAGATGCTTCCATATGTGCAAACCCTGTCAGACCTCTTGACAGGGGAACCCCGAGCGTCTGAGCTCGGGTGTTTTTATTGATTCAGAACTCCTCAGGTGTTCTACTGATAGCATGTGCAGATCATATACAATCAAACATCCCTCACATATATCCAACACCTGCAGACAATACAAAATGCCAAGGCCTAGTCAGCCCTTTTCCCAAAAGTGCACAAAAAAATTATTTTATACATAACTAAAAATAAACTTCTACAACAAAATCATTATTTGAACTCACACCAGCTACTTCTGAAGCTAGCAACTGGTTTCAAGCTAGTTAGAACAAATCCAAAGTCTGGACTCAGTGGTTAAGAGCACTAATTAATGTTTCAGAGAACTGGGATTCAGTTTCCAGCACTCATATGGTGGCTAACAACAATCTGTAACTATAGTTCCAGGGGATCCAGTGCTCTCTTCTGGCCTACACTGCCACTGCATGCACACGCTACATATTCATACATGCAGGGAGAACACTTACATATAAATAAAATAAAAATAATAAACTTCTAAGTTCCAATTTTTTCTCCAAATCTAGCATCCTTTCCTTTGGAAAGCCATCCCCTGCTACTCCCTAATCACCTGTTCCTTACTGTGATCCTGCCAATCATGGTACCAATGTCAGCATTTTAATGTCCATGAGTCTTCATTGTCTCCTACACCCCGGGGCAAGGAATGATTTCCTACCAACCTGCCCCTTTGGAATGGTGTCAGCTTCAAGTCATAAATAGTTGAGAGTTCTCTAGATACAGAGTTACAGAAGCAATAAATGAGTCTTTATAGCAGTTCCTTTCTGTCCATAAAATTTCATTTTCTTCAACCTTAGGTATAAAGCTTATTAGAGAAGGTCTCTCCCTCTGTCCTCATTCTCTTTGAGTTGTTTTGGAGAGAGAAGGGAGCTTTTGTTATCCATGTTTCTTTCAGTTCAGCAGAGCCTGGACACTAGCAGTTGACTATCAACTTTGCATTAACTATTGCTCACCGCCTTTCATGGGAAGACACCTAAATATATAAACACCATGAGGATTCAAGCTGAACAGACAAACACAACATGGAGAGATAAAAAGCAATGCAGGAAAATTGCTCTCATGCACAGGCATGAAAAGTCAGTAGTGTGTTGGCTTTTAGAAGCCCTTACAGGAGACTAGTGCTGGAAAGAGACTAATTATTCATAGATGGAAATGAGGAACTCAGAGACTAAAGGGAGAAGTAACTCATGGTAGATGGTACCAGGTCCTGTCTGCTCTCACATGGGCTCATCTCCATCACCCTCAGGAATGCCCTCCAGCAGCACTGAGCTCCTTTTACTTTCACCAACAAACAAAGCCCTTCCCACTCCCAGGCCTTTGAACACACGGCCCTCCTTCTGGAACTGGAATACCCTTCCCATTGGTGTGTGGACATGTGTATGTGTGTGTGTGTGTGTGTGTGTGTGTGTGTGTGTGTGTGTGTGTGTGTGTCACAGCCAAAGGACAACCTCAGCTATTGTTTCTCAGAAGCCATCTATCTTATCTATTTGACAAGGTCTCTCAGTGTCCTGGAACTTATCAAGTAGGCTAGGCTGGCTGGCCAGTGAGCCCCAGGGATCTGCCTATCTCCACCTCCTCATGACTAGGATTAGAAGCCCATGCCACCACATGTAGCATTCAGTGTAAATCAAATGCAGGTCCTCAGGTGTACAAGGAAAGCCTTTTACCAACACATACATGCACACCAGCACCCACAGCTACTCTGCACACCTGCTCAACAAGGCCTCCCCTGACCATCGGCTCTCCAGACTCCTTGCTCATTTCTTGCACCCCTCCATCACAGCCTGCAAGGACCATGACTCATTTTACCTTTGCACTGCTCTTGTGAGGAGTACAGAGATACAGAGACCTCTCTCTTTTGTTCACAGCTCTGCCCTCTGCACCTAGAATGCTCTCTGGCCCACGAGCTGGGCTCAGCACACATCTGCTAAATGAATAAACCATATGCTACATGGCTTAGCTTCTGGGAGTGGAAGAAAACAAGTCCATAACTTTATTTACTCTTAAAAAGAAAATTACAGCAGTCCCCCACACTTGCTGGTGATCTTCCTTTCCACACAGGCTATGATTTATGAAATAGAAGAGAAAGAATTAAAGAATATTAGAGCTTTGAGAGGGCCCTCCGAGATCACTTAATTTCTCATTTTGTAAATGAGAAAACTGAAACTCAGAGAGGCTTTGGGATTTTACCCAAGACTGTATCCACTTCTTCATAACTGTATTGCTTAGTGTTTAATTTCTCTAATTAAACAAGCAATTGTCCATTGAAACAATGAAATCTACATGAGAAATGCCTCATAGAGAGTCCAGGATCTCTCCCCTTGCTTCTTAATCCATGAAGGCCCAGATAGCACTTTGTGCATGTTTTTAAATACACGTATACATCTGTAGTTTCACCAAATATTGATTGTCTTGAAAACTCATGAAGACATAGAAGCAAAGACTTCTTTAAAATGTATTTTTGCAATCCTCCCAGTCGCAGTAGGTCAAGGCAAAGGATGCTCTCTGTTAAACTTAAGAAGGCCCAGGGGCTGGAGAGATGGCTCAGTACTTAAAAGCACTGGCTGCTCTTACAGAGGACCTGAGTTCAACCTCTAGCACTCACTTAGAGTGGCTCACACTTTCCCGTAACTCCTATTCCAAAGAATCTAACACCCTCTCGTGGTTTCTTCAGTCACCTACACACATGTGGTGCTCATATACACATACGCATAAAATAAATAAATAAATGTTTTTTAAAAGAAAAACACCCATAGTGCCATTGGCTGGCTCTGAAAAAAGCGCTCAGTGTCATGTGAGATTCCAGCAATGCAAGTGGAGGGATGTTCAGCAAGATGTCAGGAGACACCCTTTATGAAGATGCTAGAGGAGAACGTTCACATTTATGGAGGAGGCCATCAAAGAGGGAACTGAGGGCAGAGCCATCTGTGCTGTGGGGGTGATAGTCTTCAGGCTGGAATGGGTGAGCTGGAGGGACTGAGGAAGAGGACACAGGTCTGGAGTATAGTGAGCAAACAGAGAGGACCTCAGAAAGGGGTCCATGGGAAGGTAACAGCAATGGAATGGTACAGAGGCATCCTGACATGATGTGGAACCTGTTTCACAGTCTTCCTGCTGCTTGTCTCCACTCCCTGTTCACAGCACAGAGTGGAGTTGACTCCCCATGTGTCCTCAGGGACCACAGATCCAACCAAACGATCAACACACAATCAGGTACGTGGTAGTAGGGAGGAGGGGGAGAGCTATCCTGTATCCTCTATAATTCACAGCCAACTTAGCTGACAAACACATGAGTGAAAACCTCAGCTGTGACACAGCAGAGCCCTTCTTATCAATGACAGTAAGGATGCACTTTGAAAACTAAGGAAAGGAAGTCTGAAGAGCTTAGCAAGGCATCTCAGCGGAGGCAAGATCTGAGCCCACCCTTGAAGCTGTGATGGCTGCTGTGGCATGGGAGGACCCGTAGAGTCAAAAGCCACAAAGTAAGACAGAGACCACACACCAGAACCTAGCAGAGAGATGTGAGGAGCCAGCAAGAGAGACTGAGAGATGAAGCTTGAGGAAAGAGGCTAGAGAGCCTACACCAGACAGCAGGAGAGCTGCAAACACCTTCATCTGCTGCTGGCTTCTCCTGTCTGCAAAGGGTACTTGAGGAAAGATCTGGCCTCACTGGTAATTGCAGTCTGTGAACCTCAGCTCTCCACTTGGCAGCTGCTGGATCAGGGCAAACCCTTCTAGACGAGGCACAGCCTCCTCCTTAGAAAACTGACAAAATACCTGCCATGGTTTAACGTGGAACATCCACCACAAGCTCATGTGTCTCAGCCACTCAGTCCCCAGTTGGTGATGCTGTGTTGGAAGGCTGTGGAAGCTTGGGGAGGTGGAGCCTGGCTGAAGAAAGTGGATCATTGCGGGGGGCTGTCCCATTTCCTGTCAGCTGAGGACATACCGTGACCAGCAACCTCAGCTCCTCTTGCCACACCCTCCTCACCCTTTAAACCCTTTCTCCTTTAAGTTGCTTTTGTTAGGGAATGAAAGCAGAAACTATAGGGGCTAACCATATGAGATGGCTGGGGATGAACTAAGACGTTAAACACTGATGTCTACTGTACGGTAAATGCTCAGTAAGTCCTAGTGACTTGTGATGATGGCTGAGGAGGAGAGGGCGCAGAGCCACGTTTCAGAAGTTACTGGTTCAAGTTGTAAGCCGAGTGGGCTGGAGGTCAGAGTGAGGAAAGCAACAGGGAAGTCATATTTAAGTAATGTCTAGAGAACAGGAATTATAAATGCCTTTCAGTATGAAATCTCCCCTTTTGCAGATAAAACAAGGGAGATTCAGAGAGGGGTATCACTTGTTGGAGCTGGCATGTGACTCCCCATCCACTGCTCTTTCTCTCAGGTTCTGCCTTATGACCTTTTCTGTACTCACAAACCATCAGCAACTTGGGATCAAAGCAGCAAAATAAAAGCTACACACTGACTTCAAAAACTTACAACTTGTAATTCAAGCCAGATTAGAACAGGAGGCCATGTTGTTGACTCAAACTGAGACTGAATGATCATTACAAGCCATCTTTGCCCCCACCAAGGCAACATTTTCCAGGCTTGAGCCCAAGATGGATTCATATCTGAATTTGAGTCGTGTAGGGCAAATGGAGGGAACAGCCCCTGGACCTGTGACAGTGTATCCCTGCCTGATGCTAATTACACACGAATGCTTGAATTAAAAAGACATCATTAAAAGTACATTAGGTTTAATTATGCAGCCACAACAGGCAGGGAGAGGTGCAGCTTGATGCAGAATGCATAATTAGATGAGACCTAATCCATTAGATACTTATTTGTTAAGAAAATGTGTCCCATCTGTATGTGTCACCAAAAAGTGACTTGGAGCCCATTCCCAGTGAGGCCACCTCTACCACCCACGACACCCCCATTGATACAGCCTGCAGTGACATTCCACATTGCAATGATGCTATCTCGTACAAATGAACATGAGACAGGCTTCAGATTCCACATGAGAGGGGCCTAGCCTCCATCTTTCCTTTGATTAGTAAGACAAGAAGACTGGGATAAAAGTCAAGAGTCTAGGGTTCTGTCACCACCTTAACTACGCCTAGATGGGTTACAGTCAGGCAAATATATATATTTTTTTTCATCATCTATAAAATAAGTTGTTTTAATCATTAAAATTGTGTCATAGAGTTAAGGAAGACTACCTCCTACTCCTTCCCAAATAGCTCCACCGACTATTCAAACCAAATACTTTTAATGTCCAAAGAGACCAGCTATTCAAACATGTGAGCCTATAGAGGCCATTCTCATTCAACGCACCAGCCCCCACTGCCATCACCACCGTTACCACCATCACCATCATGACAACCACCACAGCACCATCACTGTCACCATCATTGTCATCACCATCATCCATCACTGCTGTGTGAGCATATTGTTTCCCCTCTCTAAGCCTGTCTTCCTTCTTTTGTAGAATTAGGTAACTATAGCTAGACATCCTAAAAGTATGACTTATTTGGTTGGTTAACAGGTTTGTTGGTTGTGATTTTTCTGAGATGCCATCTATCACTTTGATATAACATAACACACACACACACACACACACACACACTGGGCATTTAATTTTAAAAAGATGGTAGCGCCTGCCTTGAGTTTTCTGTTGTTCCTATGTGCCCATGAATCCAGGTAAGAAGCTATAGTCTAAAGCTTTCTTTTAACTGCCTTCCTCTATGAGCTATGGGACCTCTGTGTCCTGTCTAGTTGGGTTAACCCAGCCTTCTGAGCATTCTGTATCACAGTATCAAAAGACTCACCATGGAACCAAACTCCCACTCATTCTTCTGAGAGCTGTGCATCCTCTGGCAGCATAGTTTTACTTCTTTCTACCTCTCATTCCAGTCGTTGGAAGGATTAAAGGAGATTGTGAATGAAAAGGACGGAGTCCCACACACAGCAACTCCCCAAGTCATACTAGTATTACTACTTAAAAAAAGAGAATCTTTGGAAAGATATGAACCAGTCTCCTCATGCTACAGATGTCAAATCTGAGATTCAAAGAAACATTTATTAAAGTGCTTTCCCTGCAAGTATGAGGACCTGTGAGGACCCCCAAAACCCCCATTTAAAAAACAAACACAGAAGACAGGTATGGTACAGTGAGCTTGTGCTTCTCAGCTATGGAGAGGCTGGGATAGGAAAATTATTTTTTTAGATTTTTATTTTTAATTATACATGTGTTCATGCACATTCATGTGCACATGTGAATGCAGTGCCCACAAAGCTGGCCAGAAGAGGCATCAAATTGCCTGGAGCTGAAGTTACAGGCAGTGTGGGCAATCCAACATGGGTGCTAGGAACCAAACTCAAGTCTTATAAAAGAGCAGCAAAGCACTCTTAACTGATGCGACATCTCTCCAGCACCACGTTTTAGGTATTTGAATAGAACACTCTAGCAGAGGCATTTCTTAGAAGAAAAGACCACCCACCAGACCTAGATGGTAATATCCAATTGCAGAATACACCACATCTGTGGGCTTTAGCACACAGATAAACCACACTGGATCTAAGCTGAAAGCCTCCACCCCGCTGGATACTTTTCATGGTAACAGGAGGTGCAGTGCAAGCTGCTGGAGAGAAAAGACATCAACAGTCTTTCTCAACTGTGGATCCTGATTACTGCAGTTCTGACCTCCAGGCAAGATCTCTCCCTGGTACAATAGTGGAACAATGGTTTGGGCCAACCAACCGCTTTAAAATAGATTCCAAATCAATTCTATGAGAAAAATACATGCTTAGTACTATAAACCCTAGGTAAAACCTATGTCTGAAGATGTCACAGGCCCCAGAGAGAAATTAATACTGAGATTAAGCTAAAAGGAAAGATAGCCAAACTGCTTCTAAATATATTATGTCCTTAGACTAGATCAGCTATCTACCTGGCCAAAGAAGTTTCCTTTTTTAAGATTTATTTTTTATTTTAATTACAATATGTATGTGTGTGTTTTTGAGCATGTGAATGTAGAGGCCAGAAGTGAGGGGTCACATGTCCTGTAACTGGGCTTATAGGCAGTTGTGAGCTTTTCTGTATGGGTGTTGGGGACTGGACTCAGGTCCTCTGCAAGAGCTTTTGACCACGGAGCCATCTCTCCAGCCCTAATAAGTTTCCTTTGAAGTGGTTACTATAGAGATTAATAACTTGGCAAAATACGAACAAGTGACTATTAAGTGCTCAGTCCTAAACAGAACTACACACCCTGCTCCAGGACCCAGGGAACACCATGGAAAGATTGTAAGAGGCGGCGAGTGGGAAGGAGTCCTATAAAATGCTGTATTCTGGATATGATGAGATCGGTGTAATCATGAGTACACAGCAGCTACAGCACACAGCATGTACAAAAAAATACAATGTAAAGCATCAAGGGACTCATTGGGAAGAAAAATGGGGTCTAAAAGAGTGATAGGGAGAATAAGAGAAACAAGGTGATCATGTTTACAATTCTACATACATGTATAAAATAGTCAAAAATCAAGTTAAAATGAAGAAAAAGACTACATCTTAAAACAAAGAGAGTCCCTCCAAAGTCTAAGAGTTAACTTAGTATAGAGTAACCCCCGTGGTAATGAAGCCTTGAAAATGTCAAAGAGCCCCACAATAACTTACTCTTGCTAAAACAAAACAAACTTATTTCAGAGGAAAACAGCAGAACCTATAAGTCCAACTGTCAGGAAGCTGAGGCAGGAAGATCACAAGTTATAGGATAACCTTGGCTACATGTGAGACTTTGTCTCAAGAAAGAAAGAGATGGAAGGAAGGAAGGGAGGGAGGGAGGGAGGGAGGGAGGGAGAATTTTCCAATGTATCTGAACTCAGAGGAACCATAGCCACCACTCAAGCTGCAAAAGGTTTTTCTTTGTGCTGCAGGTAAATGGCGTTAACCTATAAGAAATGACACACAATGGAGCCTATAAATGAGCAATTTTAACATCATTTTGATGGTTTGGTTTGGTTTGGTTTCTATGTTTGATTTTGGATTTCGGAGCAGGTTCTCACACCGTTGCCCAGACTCATGATCCTCCAGCCTCAAACTGACGAGTGCTGGAATTATAAACACGTGCGGTAAAACTTGGCTTAAACAATTATTTTTAGTTTCTTTTCTTAAACATTTAAAAAGACTTTCACTATTTAAATAAGAAGTAATAATAATGCACTGTGGAGTTTATA
This sequence comes from Cricetomys ansorgei, assembly GCA_026225945.1. Lineage (NCBI taxonomy): Eukaryota > Metazoa > Chordata > Mammalia > Rodentia > Nesomyidae > Cricetomys > Cricetomys ansorgei. The sequence continues at coordinate 1,154,241 of JAMJFZ010000573.1, read as the reverse complement.
ACACACATGACTAAAAATTTATGATAGATATATAGATATATAGATATATGCATGTATGTATAACAAAAATACCTATAGCACAAAGGGTAAGTGGGATGTGCACACCTGTCACTAACCCTTGAGAGATGAGAAAGGAGCATCAGAATTTAAGGCAAGCCTGTCCTATATATAAGACTCTGTCTCAAAGAGCCCGAAAGAAAATAAAAGATGAAAATGACTAAAAATGGATGTATATTCTTGGGAAGTTCCTATAGAGAAGCTGAAGCTGTTTAATCCAAATTTAAATTACACAGCAGTGAGCTTTTTATTATAATCCTTTTAGTGAGCACTAAAAATACATGATGAAATGCTCAACATGGGGGGAAATGGGAAAACAGCAACAATGGACAGGAGGGAGGAAGAAGCAAAGCACTAACGTGGTCAATTAAAATCTATCCACGTCAGTAACTGCCCCAAATGTAACTGGGTGAAGCACTTCATTTAAAAGGCAGAAACTGTCATACTTGATGAGGCAGAAGTCATCTTTAAACATAAGACACACAAGGGTGGAAATATGAAGGGAAAATGTACCGTGCGAAGGTTTGTGTAAGAAAGTCAATGTGTGTTGTGTCAAACAGATCCGGTGGCACATACTAACAGAGATAAGTAGGTACAGATCAGAGGGCTGAAAGGACCGACTCACTAAAGTGCCTTAGAATGTGGGTGCGCATTAACCTAATGTCATGCATTCACTATCTGCAAGACTGAAAGTGAAATCTGTTAAAGGATTGGACAATTTCCAATCATAGTGGAAGATAGTAATTCCCACCCTTGGCGTCTGATGCTGCAAGGTGACCAGAGCAATGTGTGAGGAACATAGCCAACCATTTAAACTAATTCTGTGTAGATCACCATAGCAAGGGCTGTGGAATGTACAGGAGGGAGCACGCACAAAACCTTCGCCAGGGTGGCCCATCTTCCACACCGTGCAGCAGAGATGATGTCATCAGCACCACAAATGCAATGAAATTAATTCAAAAATCATCAACTGTATGATATCTTGTACACTTCCTAGACATTTAGAAGTTAAACAGCACCATGAGCCAAAAGGGGGTGAGGGGGGAAACAGAAATGAGTTTAGAATATTCTAAAATTTTAAAAAAGTGAAAGCACAGCGTCCTGAAGTAAGTGAATATATAACAGTACATTCTGCGGGCTTTGGGGGTTATGCTGGTAAAGCAGAAATGTCTAAAAGCGGTAAATGAAGATTCTACAGTAAGAGGCTGCAGAGGGAGGTGGCGTTCTTGAGAAGCCACACGTGTCTTCCTTTCTCCCAGAAAGACTTTTTTTTTCATTTAACCCTTGTGCTTAAAATCTATGGGTGAAAAAATGTTCTTTAAGAAAATCTGCTTTAAAAAAACTACAGAGGAGAAAGTAGTAAAATGAACCCTTAGTCTAATGAGGCTGGGTGGTGGCTCAGGAAGCAAAGTGGCCTGAGTTCAAGCCCTAGAACCTGGTAGCAGGAGCTGGGTGTTGCTGTGACGTGCCTGGCCGTGTGTAGGTCATAGCAGAGTATGTACTTTGGGATTTTAGCTTAAGAACGCAATTGAATGTTTTTCAATGGTGTAAGGGCAGGCGAGTGGGTCACACTAGTAGCAGCCTGGGAGACAGTAGTACTGAGAGCAAAGTAGATGACGACAGCACAGCTCGAGAGGTTTCAGAAGAGAAGAATATTAGTAAATAGCCTAGAGACTACTCTTGTGATATTTTGGTGGGGAATATGGCCGCTTTATGCCTTTGTCCCAAAAAATCTGTCTGAGGCTGAATTTGGGATTAAAAGTATTGGCAGAGCAGATCTCAAGGCAGCCTAGTATTGACCGTGTGGTGTGGATATTAGTGGTCACTCTTAGGCAGATCTATCATGAAAGGAAGCAAGCAGAGCAAGGGAAAATACAAGATGCACAGTTTGAGGAGAAAATGAGCACCAGGAAGTGTAATGTTGGAGCCAAGTACAGTGCTCAAAGACACAAAAAGCTTAAAGAAAGAAAAAAGAAAAAAGAAACCTTATACTAAATAGGACAAAGGGAGTGGTAACCTCAGGGCAAGCAAGACTGCACCCAGCTAAGCTTCCAACTTGTGAAAAGGAATTAAAGAAAAGCTTAAGCAGTGAAGGGAAACACCAACAACAGACAGCTGATTCAATTGTAATTGAATGAGAGGGACAAGTTCCAGCCTCATCGAGGAGCAGAACTTGGCCGATTCAGCCATGTGGTTCTGGATTTAGAGTCAAAGATACAAGAAATGGGCTGTAGAATCTCCTCCCACTGTGGCTAAGAAAAGCTGCTGAGGCCAAGCATGTGGCAGGGGTGTCCCTGCATGGAGACCTAGAGAGGCCATTGCATGAAGCCACGAAGGTGAAGTCTGGATTGTGTGGGAGACCCGAGAATGTTAGTAGTGGTATACCTGCCAGAGAGAGATGCCAACAGGGTGAGGAGCCAACCCCAGAGAAGTGTGCTGTGGCCACTTCTCAGCCACAAAGCTGAAGATAGTTCTACATCTGAAGAGCACTTTGACATCAGACATGGAGATACGGAATTCAGATTGCCTGCTAATATTCGTTCTTGCTTTGGTCCAGTATTCCCTCACCATGCTCCTTTTCCTCCCTTTTGGGATGGTAACGTATATCCTGTGCCACTGTATGTTGGGAGTATGTGATCTAAATTTTTATTTTGATTTTATAGGGGGTACAGTTAAGAGATTGCCATGAGCCTCAGAAGAGACTCTGGACTTTGAAGCCGCCTTGAAACTGTGAAGGACTATGGGGACTTCTGAAGTTGGACTGAAGGCATTTTTGTCTTCTAATATGATTACAAACCTTTGGGGGTTGGGGGGTGGACTGTGGTAGTTTAAATAAGAATGGTCCGGTAGGTTCGTATGTTTGAATGCTTAGTCACCAGGGAGTGGCACTACTTGGGGGGAAAAAAAAAAAAAACGATTCGGAGGTGTGGCCTTGTTGGAGGGAGTATGTCACTGAAGGTGGGCTTTGAGGTTTCAAAAGCCCACACTAGTTTTAGTGTCTCTCTCACTGTCTACATCAAGATGTAGAGCTCTCAACTACTTCTCCAGCACCGTGTCTGCCTGCCCGCCACCATGCTCCCTGGCATGATAAGAGACTAAACCTCCGAACCATAAACCAGTCCCAATTAAATGTTTTTCTTTATAAGGATTGCCATGGCCATGGTGTCTCTTCATAGCAACAATACTTAACTAAGACAGCATCTCGAAAGACACTATTAAACTCAGCGTAGGAATAAGGAAACCTCATTTGCAGACAGACTAGCACCAAACATACAGAAAGAAATATAAGTCGATAATATAAAGAAAAATTGCTCCCAAAATTTGTTAACAAGATTAGATACTTTATTAAAGTAGGATCAAAAAGAAGAAAAACTGGTCAGTAAAAAAATTAAAAGATACTTGGTATTATCAGCCACCAGAAAAATGTAAACTATATCCTCATTTGGGATACCATTTCACACTCAATAGATAAGGCTCCCAGACATGAAAATATAAAATGTTAAGAAATCAGAGAAACTGAATTTCTTGCAGTGGCTGATGGGAATATCAAGGCTACAGACACTTTAGAAAACAGCAGTTCTGTTTGTAACAACTTTCTATGCACCTACTCTTTGACCCATAAATTCAATTCTGCAGCAGACAGACTTTCGTGTGACCCCAAACAATCCCTATTTCCTGATTTGTGGCCTTCTATAATTCCCTCCCACTGAGTAACTTGCTTTTCACAATGGAATTCTGTGACACTGGGTAGACATGGCTTCTGTGGTTAGATTACAAAAAATTGTCCCTTACATCTTGCTAACGGGCAGTCTGAACTGCCTTCTTAGAGTGCATGCTTTAATAAATCAGGCTGACATCTTGGGGACACAAACACACCAAGGCATCCACCAACTGCCAGGAGCTGAGACTTTTAGTTCAGCAGCTTACAAGAACTGGATCTGCCAGGTAACTGAATTTAGAAGCAGATCTTCCTCAGAGGAGACCTTCAGACAAGGCTAGGGCCCTACACAGCACTCTGAAGCAAAAGACCCAACCTGCACTCATACTTCAAAACCTCCAAACTGTGACATGGTATCTATGGGTTGTTTTAGCCACTGGCCCAGAACTCATCAAATAGTCCAGGCTGGCTGACCAACAAACTTCAGGGATGGGCCTGTCTCCAGCTGATCTCAGGTCCTAACACTTACAAGCCAGGTTATCTAACAGCCAAACTATCTCCCCAGACCCTCTTTATACAGATGGACTCCAACAGCAAATTTCCCTAAGTTTGGGAAGTGGGACAAGTGACCGACTCAGCGTCTGTATGTCTTTAGCAGCCCCAGCTCACTATCTCATTTGCAGGGCCCTGGCAGGAGGGTACCAAGCCACTTGAGAAAAAGGATGGAAACATATTCAGGAGGGAAAACGTCTTAAAGCTACCTTAACAACACATTTTGTCCAAGAAAGAACCATAGATGGAAATCCTAGACAAAATGAGAAAATCTTCAAAGTTAAACCTTGCCCCAGATTCATGGGCCTTGCATTAAGCACATGACACTGCTGTGTAGTTTCCCATAATTGCCTAAGGAATCCCACAGCTGGGGTTTCTGCTCAGCCCAAGGGCGTGGAAGTGATGTGTAATCCTTGGAAAGGACTTTCATGTCTCTCCCCAGGGTAACTTGGGTATTTACTGCCACGCGAAGCCATTTACCATCCCAAATTGTTCTCTTTACATTCCTTGGGAGAAAAGATGCAACTAGACAATATTCCTGTCCGTAGTGCTCTGAATGAGAAATGACTCTCACAGACTCCTGTATTTGAATCCTTGGTCCTCAGTTGATGGAACTGTTTAGAAGTTACAGAACCTTTAGGAGATGGAGTCTTGATAGAGGAAGTGTGTCACTGGGGGGCAGGCGTTGGGGATTTATTGCCTCACTTGACTTCCTGTTTTCTCTCCCTGTTTCCTGTATGTGAATGAAATGTGACCATCCAGCTTCCCATGCTTGCTGACTTCCTTTCCCTGTCTGTTGCTATTTCTTGACCTTAATGGACTCTACACCCTCTGGAACTCTAAGTCAAAATAAACACTTGCTTCCGTAAATTGGTTTTAGTCAGCATTTAACCACCACAACAGAATAGTAACTGATACACTGTCTCCCAGACAACATCTGCACCCTCCAGCTAGCATCCTCCAAAGACATCTTATCAAGTTCTCCCCTCCACTGCTGACCTCCCAAATCTCACTGCAGTAACCAAGGTTATTCATCATTGTGTCCCTGGGTTGTCAAATTCTCATTGATCCCCTGAACTTTACCCAGCCTTAGTCCATCATGAAAACCTCATGGTCTATACAACAGTACCCCACACCACATCCTGCAAAGTTCTCCTCTGTTGCCAGTTACCACTGTTCTGTGGGTAGCATCCTCCATCAGATCTTGGATCTAGCAAATAACTTCACTGCATAGAAAGCCCTACAGCAATAAAGACTGTGAGCAGTGCATTCACCTTCACATCAGTCCAAACCCAAAGCCACTGCCATGGACTCATTCCCATGTAGTTTCTCACATTAGAGGGGAAACATGGATGGATTTTAATAAGGTGAGAATTTCAACTGACTCATGGACTCTTCATACTTTTTATAATTTATGAATTACTAAAATGTTTATAGATGTGATCTTACAGATATATCATGAGTCACAATTGTTACTTTTATTCATAGTGAATAGTTGAAGAAGAGTGTGTGTGTGTGTGTGTGTATGTATGTGTGTGCGTGCGCGTGTGTTTGCCTCATCTTGTGGTAACAGCTTAAAGAAGCATTTCCTAACTAAGTAGTAAGTTTGGGATACTGATATGGTTTGGATATGAAATATCTTCCAGAGTCTCATGTGTTTGAACACTGGATCCCCAGCTGGTGGTGCTGTTCTCAGAGGTTGCAGAATCTTTGAGACTGCCTTAGTTACTTTGCTATTGCTCTGATAAGACACCATGACCAAGATAACTTATAGAAGAAAGAATTCACTTGTGCCTCACAGTTTCAGAGGATTAGAGTCCATGATCATCATGGCAGAGAGCATGGCAGGAGGCAGACAGGCATGGTGCTGGAGCAGTAGCTGAGAGCTTACCTCTGCTCCACAAGCACAAGGCAAAGAGAGCTAACTGAAAATGGTGTGGGCTTTTGAAACCTCAAAGCTCACCCTCAGTTACACACTTCCTCCAGCAAGGCCACACCTCATAATCCTTCCCAAACAGTTTCACCAACTGGAGACCATGTATTCAAATATGTGAGCCTATGGGGGCCATTCTCATTCAAACCGCAACAAGGATATATGGCCACATTAGCAGAAATGGGTTATTCAGTTCAGGCCTCAAAGGTCATATCTGCTTCTGGCTGCAACCCGAGCTTTCTACTTCCTGACCTATGGAAGTACAGGGAGCCTCAGCCACATGCTTCTGCTGCCACTGCAGCCAAACCTTCCCCTACCATAACAAACTGAAATCTCCTAAAGCTCTGGGCCTAAAAGAAAGCATTCTATCACAGCAGCAGGAAGTAACTAACACAGACAGGAGGGAATGGGGAAGAAGGGTGAGCCAACTCAGATACAAGCTCCTTTCCCAAAGACCAACTCATTAAACAATCAGAAAGCCATGTCACCACTGGAAGTTGCCAGCAATGGAGGAATGGAGGAATCCTCCCCATGGGAGGGAACATGAGACCTACAGTCACCAGGGGGCAATGCAGGGGCTCAGAGAGCAGAGCTGATGTTTGTGGACAGCTGTGTGGAGGATAGTACAGTACAGGACAGTAAGGAAGTCGGGGAAAGTTCCACAAGGAATCCATCTGATCTGTATGGGGTACATCTGGTTTCTTTTTTCTTCTTCTCTCATAAAACTTATACAATACATCCCAATCCCCCTTCTCCCCTCCTTCCAGTCCTCCAAGTTCTCCTGTCTCCCCCAACTTAGATCTACCCCCATCACCACTCACAAACAATACCAATCCCTACTTCTCCCCAGAAAAGAACAGTCTTTCCAGGGTTACCGCTCAAACAGGGCATGGCATAGCAAGATGTAACAATGCTGGGGACTGATCCCTACATCAAGGGTGGGCTAAGCAACCCAGCAGGAGCAAAAGGCTCCCCCACTCCCACCTGTTGGAGTTTTTCAAGAACACCAACCTAAACAGCCTTAAGATGCAACTTGAGATTCCATCTTTCACCTATCAGAATATCTAAGATCAATACCACAAAAGGATAGCTCAGGCAAGGATGGCGAGGAGGTGGAGCAAGAGGAACACTTCTTCATGTTGGTGGGAATGCAAACTTGTTCAGCCACTATGGAGATCAATATGGTGATTCCTTAGGAAACTGGGAATCCACCTACCTCAAAACCCAGCTATACCACTCCTGAGCATATACCCAAAGGACACGCCCTCTCACAAGGAGGACACTTTCTCAACTATGTTCATAGTAGCCTTATTCACAATAGCCAGAAATTGGAAGCAACCTAAATGCCCTTCGACTGAAGAATGGATATGGTACATTCACACAAAGGAGTATTACTCCGCTATTTTTTTTAATGACCTTATGAACTTTGCAGGCAAATGGATGGAACTAGAAAAAAAAATCATCCTAAATGAAGTAACCCAGTCCGAGAAAGACAAACATGGTATATATTCAGTTATATGTGGATATTAACTGTTAAGCAAAGGAGAAAGGCACTAGTATCCACAGACCCAGAGAGACTGTACAACAAGGAGGCACATCTGATTTTAAAGCGGGTAGTTTAAGCTCTCTCTTTGTTTCACATGGAGCATAATGTTCTCGAGACATCGGAGGTAAAGATGTATCTCAGTGGTGGATCAATGGAAAGAAAGAAGCAGTTTCCATGGAGGCCAGCAGCTCCCGTTCTTCCGTAGACCTTAAGAGGAGTGTGGGACGACCAAGTTTTAAAACTTAAGCTGTGCCATCACTCCCCTTGGTTTGTCATGAAATCGACTAGTTCATCGCGGTTCCACCTGTGTTGCTCACTCTTACACCCTCCGCTCCGGCAGGCCTCATTAGTGACTGCAGAGACTACGGCAACCCACAACAGAACCAAATGCTTGCTGCTTTAACATCTCCATTGTGTTGTGGGGCTGGGAAGATGGCTCAGAGGTTAAGAGCATCAGCTGCTCTTTTGGGGTAGCTCACATCCATCTACAACTCCAGTTTTGGGAGGTTCAGTGCCTTCTTATGACCTCCAAGAGAACAGGCAAGCACATGGTGCAATACATGCATGCAGGCTAAATACTCACATACATAAAATAAAATAATTTTAAAAATAAATGTCTCCATTATGCTACTTCCTCCGCATCAAATGAGCTTTCTCTGTGTGTGTGTGTGTGTGTGTGTGTGTGCGCGCACCTGCCTGAGAGTTCCCATGTCCCCAGGTGTCTTCCTCTGCCACTCTCCTTAATCCCTTGCAACAGAGTTTCTCAGCGAACCAGAGTCTCTCACTGTAGCTAAAGTGACTGGACATCGAGCTCCTGCCTGCAGTTATGGGGTTGCAGGCATATATTGCAGTGCCTGACTTTAATGTGCATGCTGGGAGTGTGAACCTAGGTCCTCATGCTTACACTCTTACCCACTGAGCCATCTCCCCTTCTTCTTGGTGTTTATGCAAAACCAACTTTCCTTGAGTACTGAAGAAACAGCTCACAGGGGAAACCTTTCTGGACTGTTCCGGGCCTTCCTGAGGCATGTAGTTGCTGGTAAATTTTGCCATCACAGCACCTGTTCCTTTCAAGGTTTTTAAAAAAGATATTCCACGTGCTTGTCCAGCTTTCATTCACGTGTTAATTCTTTCATCAGCTCTGTGAGCCATGTGAGCAGCACTCCCGAGCCCCTAACTTCCATCCAGTGCTGGGATCTGCCTATAGACACTCCATTCTGCCCCACAATGCTGCCGTCATCTCATTGCCATTAACCTCTTGAATTCTTTTGTCATAATGCATTTTAACATAGTTCTTTGTATAAAAGTTATTTGTGCTGGGTGGTGGTGGTGGTGCGCCTTTAATCCCAACACCTGGGAGGCAGAGGCAGGCAGATCTACTCTGTGAGTAGGCCAGCCTGGTCTGCAGAGTGAGTTCTAGGACAGCCAGAGTTACAACAGAGAAACCCTGTCTCAAAAAAAAAAAATTGTTATTTGTGTTATTTGATTTTTAGCATCATAAAGAGTCCCATGCTCCATGGGCTCAGAGACTGAGTAGCCCTTTTCGCAACTGCTTGGGAAGTGGAGTACTTCCCATCTCCAGCTTCTTCAGAGTTTAGAATATTTGCATGGGTATCACTGTCAAGCATCCCTAATCTAGAAATCCAAACTGTGACATGCTCTGACACTGGAGCCTATGAGTATGGCTCTAAAAAACTCCTGAAAGTTTCCACCCAGTAGTGGAATTTTGACTGAATCCTGCATCTGCCCATAGACACTCCTTCATCCCGCCCCACAATGCTGCATGAAAGCTGATAACAACATGCTCAGCCCACTGCAGGGGGATGGAATGTTCTGTGTATGTTAAGCATGTTTGACCCGTGCAATGGTTTCATTGATGTTCCTTGCTTGATTGGTTGGTATTTGTTGTTGTTGTTCTTTGGTTTCTGTTTGTTTGCTGTCTATCTGTTGATGAAAGTGGGTGCTGAAGTCCCTGACTGTTGCTGTTTGGGAGCCTGTACCTCTCTTCAGATCTAATGGTGTTGGTTTTATAAAAAGAGGTGCTAAGAAATTAGGTATGAGTAGACATATAGTCCTGTCTCCTGTTGACTCGATCCCCTGATCATCATAATAACGCTGTCTCATCTTACAGTCCTCTCTTGATGTTGATTTAGTCAGATATAACTGTACTCACTCCTGTTCTAGGCTCTCGTTTGCTGAGACTATCATTTTCTCTGCTTTCACTTTCAGTGTCTCTGTACGTGTGTTTTCTGTATGTGTTTCTGAATGTTTCATGCACACCAGTGAAATAAGTTCTCTTCTGGGAAATATTGTTGGGTCATTTAATATATTTCATTTATTCTTTGAGAATTTCATACATATATACAATGTACTTTTTGATCATATCAACCCTCCATTATCCACTCCAACTCCTCCAGGCCTTCCAAAATCTCTCCCTCCCACTGAGCCTGATTAGTGCTGCCCATAGAAACATGGGTGTGGGGCCAGCCACTGAAGCATGAGCAGGCTATCAATGCTCACAACCTCAAAGAAAACAGACTGCCCCCCTGCAGCAGCCAGTAGCTCCTCAGCTAGGGGTGGGTGGTCACAAGCCTCCATTCTCCATGTTGGAATTGACTGGCTTGCTCTTGTGCCAGCCTTGTGCAGGCCTTCACAGCTGCTGTGAGTTGCTGAGTGTCCAGAGATCGGTCTTGTTCTAAAGACACTATTTCGTGGCAATCCACCCCATCTCCTGGCTCTTGCCATCTTTTGGCTCCTTCTTCCAAGATGCTCCTGAGCTTTGTTTTGGTTTGTTTTTCTTTTGGGGGGGGTGTTATTTTGCATCCTTTCAGTAAGTCTACTTCTTTTAATTGGAAATTTTAGTCTGTTTACTTTCCAAGTTGTTACTGAAGGGTGGGATGTACTCCTATCATTTTGATAAGTTTTCTTCTAGTTCTTTTGAATATTCCTCGGTTTTTTTCTTCTCTTCTGTGGTTCAATGATTTGCCGTACTGATAATGTTTAATTTTCTTCTGTTTCTCTTTGTGTGTCTACTTTTCTAGTGGGATTTACATCTTATTACAACGATAGTTGCTACTTTTTCACTTTTAGATGTAGGACTCCCTAGTACGACTTTTATAAGGTTGTTGGTAGTTATGAATTCTCCCCATTTGGAGTGTGTGTGTGTGTGTGTGTGTGTGTGTGTGTGTGTGTGTGTGTGTGTGTCTCAGTTAATGTTTCTATTGCTGTGACAAAACACCATGACCAAAAAGCAAGTTGGGAAGGAAAGGGCTTATTTTGCTTATACGTCCATATTCATCATTTAAAGAAGTCAGTACAGGAATTCAAACAGGGCAGGAACCTGGAGGCAGGAGCTTATGCAGAGTCCATGGAGGAGTGCTGCTTACAGGCTTGCTCATCATGGCTTGCTCAGCCTGCTTTCTTACAGAACCCAGGACCGCTATTCCAGGGATAGCAGCACCCACAATGGAGTAAGCCTCCCCAATCAGTCACTGATTAAGAAAATGCCATACAGGCTTGCTTTCAGCCAGATCTTGAGTAGACATGTTCTCAGTTGAGGTTCCCTCCTTTCAGATAACTCCAGGTTCTGTCAAGTTGACATAAAACTGGTCATCACAGTGTGTATGTGTGTGTGTGTGTGTGTGTGTGTGTGTGTGTGTGTGTGTGTGTGCATGTGCTGTTTTGGATTGTCTTTGTTTCTCTTTCATTTCAACCCTTGCTGACTAGGGTTGGCAGTTACTGCCTTTAGGATTTGGAACAAGTTACTCCGTATCCTCCTGGCATATAAGATTTCCCTGAAAAATCTGATATTAGTTTAGGATGCTCATGTCACATGTTTTGCACACATTAAAATTCTTCCTTGGTCTTGTGCTCCTAAAGCCGTGATACTCTTTCTTGGTCATGTCAGTGAGATCCCCCTAGGAGTGTCTTGTACATGGGTGTCTGTTGCTCTCTCAGGACTAGGGGATTTTACAGTTCTATTTCATTGAATAGGTTCTCTATGCTCTTAATTTCATTTCCCTTGCTTTCACATATCCCAAAAAGCACACATTTGTTTTACTGTGCCCTATACATTTATTATTTTTATTCATTTTGTGCATGTATGTGTGAGTAGGTGTGTGCACCACAGTGCTTGTGTGGAGGTCAGATACCAACATTGTAGAGACGATACGTGATGCTCAATTTTTATTACATTTTTATTTATTTTGTGTGTGCATGCGTACGTGGGCATGAGAACAACTCTGTTGATTCAGTTCTCTCCTCCCACCACTGGGGTCCTGGAAACTGAACTCACTTCTTCAGGCTTGGCAATAGACACCATTGCCCGCTGAGTCACTTTTCCAACCTGCCCATAAGTTTTAAATACTTCTCTTAGTAATTTTTTTTTCTAATCAAGATATTACAAAATGCCTTTGATCAAGTTCGGATAGTTTTCTTCCATTTAAACTATTTGTTGAAGCTTTCAACTACATTTTTGCATTTGGTTGTTTTGAGTTCTTTATTACATTCTTTTTTCAAAATTCTGGTATCTACTTAATTTCTTATAATCTGCCTAATTTCATATAATTATGTTTCTATATTCTCTTGGATCTCATTGGACTTCTTATCATCATTGTTTTAAATTCTTTATCAAACTCAATGTGGTAAGGAGATTCTGGGAAGGAGCTGTGCTATAACAAAACACCACAGACTGGGTGATTTATAAACAACAGAAATTAAATTCCCTTGGCTATAAAGGCTGGGAAGCTAGACACAGCATATGCCTGTAATCCCAACTATTCAGAAGAAGGAGACAGGAGGATTACCACCTGAGCAAGAAAGCAAGCTGCTGTCTTGATTTTCTTTTAATTAAATAAAAGTAGGAGTTAGATTAAAGATAAATATATATAATTTTTTAATAAATAACAAGGGGCTGGCAAGATGGCTCAGTAGATAAAGATATTTGCTACTAAGCCTAACAATGTGAGTTCAATCCCCAGATCCCATTTGGTAGAAAACACATAAGTTGCTCTCTAACCTCCAGACCTGTACTATGGCTTGTGCATAAACATACACATGTGTACGCACACACACACACACACACAGTAAGTTAATTAATGTAAGAGGTCCAATTATATAACAACAATAACACAAAAAATAAGAAAAGTAAACTGACTTAACCAGTTACATGATCTTTGCCTCCTTTGGGAAAGAGATAAAGTTCTGTTTTGAAGAACTAATAAATCCAGGTATTAATGTAATTTCTAAGGAAACCATTAAAGGAATAATAATGTAACATCTAATTAAAGGTCAACACAAGAGAGAAATATAGCAATAAAAATCATTGATTTGTCAAAGATTAAAGGAACAAAGAAAAAATAAATCAAATAGAAAACAAATAGCAAGATGATATCATTAAACCCAGCTATCTTGGTAATTAAATGTAAATTGACCAAATACTCCAATTATACAACATTGATTAGAGGCTAAAATCTAATTATATATTGTTTACAGGACTTATTCTTTGTGTATAGGGACAAAAAATATGTGCATTGTAAAGGAAGGACAAACTGCACCCTCAAAAGGGAGGCTGTGAGAAGCGACAGACATAAGAGAATAGTCTCATCATGGTGGAAGCTTTGGCTGACTTTTCCTGAGACCTGAGGATTTGGGAAAACAGAAAATCAATCAACGAAAGTCAAAGTGAAGATGGCTCAGTGGGTGTGCTTGCCATGTAAGCATAACAACCTGACTTTTTTCCCAGAACCTACAGAAAGCCAGATGTGGCATCTGCAATCCCAGGGCCTCTGCAAGGAGACGGGAGCTGGAGATCAGAGAATATCTGGACACATGTAGGCCGCTTAACCTGGCATGCACAGCAGGGAACAAGAGACTCTGATCTAAACAAGGTGGAAGGTAAGGACAGACAACACTTCTCCTCTGATCTCCACATGCATATGCCTGCACTCACACACATGAGCATGCACACACACACACACACACACACACACACTCAGAGAGAGAGACAGAGACAGAACATTTTAAGTGGTAAATATATAGAGGCCATCAATCCTAGTGTCATAACGAAAATATACAGAACACTCTTTGCACCCGTCCAATAACTAAAACTGCATTTAATTTTCACTGCAGAAATGACAAATGTGGCTCTCATGTTTTTCTGGGTGACCATACTCATGCATGGGGTTTCACTATCTCCTCTCCGTGGATGTTCTCAGATGTGCTTTCTCCTCTTCCCTCCCCTTTCACTCCTCCCTCCTCCCTCCCTCCCTCTTTCTTTCTCCTTTCCTTCCTTGATCCCTCCCATCTTCATTTCCCATTTGGTTTGCAGCAACAGATCTCACAGGTGTCTAGCTGGCATCTCTAGACCTTTCTCTTTTCCCTTCAGACCACAAAGTCTTCACTTGATCTTCAGCTTCCCTCCCACAGATGGTGTGTTAGCTTCACAGAAAACACACCATGTGCACAGTGGCTAACCCAGGCAACAGCTTAACCAGGTGATCGACATTAAAATTGCCAAAGGCAGGCTGGGGAGATAGCTCAATCATTAAAGGGATTAAAGGGGTTGCCTTGCAAGCACCGGGATCTGAGTTCAATCCCAAACCCACATAAACAGGCCCAGGTGGTGACATATGATTAGAACCCCACCAAAATCAGAGAAGTAGAAACAGAAAGATCCTTAGAACTAGCTGGCCACCCAGCCTAGCCTAATTGGAGAGCCCTCAGTCCCAGTGAAAGATCATATCTCAAAAACCAAGGTGGACAGTGACTGAGGAACATCAGCTCAGGTTGTCTTTTGGCCTCCACAAGCAAGCGCACACACATACACACCACACACATGCGCACACACACACACATACAATCACCAAAAGGTGACAGATGATGCTGCATATCTCTGGTGTGGCACCTGGAGTGATGGATAGATGCTGTATGTCTCTGGGTGTGATGCCTGTGCTGGAATATTGTCATTTATACACTGTTCCAGCCAGCAATGACGAGCATGTGGTTACAGAGATCATCAAGTCCGTCCTTCTACAATACCAAAGCTGAGGAGCCATTCCACGAATGTTAAAGACTAAGGGGGTAGCACAGTTGACTGAATACATGGTCAATGGCCAGAACCTATCCTAGAAGGCATGACTATATGCGGGACATTGTTGCTATGTTGATTTACAGTCACTTGTCGGTTAATAAAGTTAGAATATGAACTTGGTAAACAGTCCATCAATGGAAATTTTTCTAAAGTTAACAACTGCACTGTAGTTATGTAAGCAAATATTCATATTCTTGGAAAGTATACAATAAACTATAGAAATAAGACTATATAATGTATCTGACAGTCTCAAATAGTTCAGGGGGTATAGATAACATGTATGTAGATACACAGACTCAGATACAGGCACACAGCTACTCACACTTGGGGGTAAAGAGAGGGGGAGCAGAGGTTAAAGGCAGAGAGAGAATGGCTGAGCAAATAAGGAAACCATAATTAACACATCCCAGTAGAACAGAACATCTTTGTGCTGTGTTCCTATCTTTTCTATGACCTTAAAATTATTTTTGCAAATGAAATACTTCATAAAAAAAATGAGAGAATAAAAAACCCTTGGTTGTTCTCCACAACAAGTTGTGGGTGGCTGGAGACAGAGACATGCTAAACTGGGCTGGCCTCCCACCCTAGCCTGGGAATCTGATTCCTCGGGTCAGTCTATTTAACAAGCTGTCTCTTCTCTCTGCAGTGGGCACCAGTCAATGTAAATATGCACAACTGATCAAAGTACTGAGAAGGCTTTGAGGCTGCATGCTCAGCCCCAAATGGGACATCTTTGTCAAACCCACCCAATCCCTGTCAAGGCTCAAGGAACATCACAGCAGAGGGGGCAGAAAGAACATAAGAGCTGGAGGATGGAGAGGAGTGCCATGAAATGCCATCTCCTGGACATGGTGTGACGGTCACAATCATGAACTCTAAGCAGCTGTGGTTACTCTCACATGATCAAGTCAATCAACATCCCCCCCCTGCTGCCCAGATGGGGTTAGGTGCTCTCCAAGCTCTACCAAGGAGCTGCTGGCAGTTGATAGCTATTGAGGGGGGGCCGTCATCCTTCTTTGAGGGTTTGGCCACTGGCAGTTTTCCCAAGTTCCAATTGGCGGCTTCCTCCCAACCCCTGCACATATGGACAGCACTAATAACCCACAATGTCCAATTTCTCTCCTCCAATTCCCCCTACCACTCTCCCAACTTCACGGGAAATTAGGGTTAGATACGACCACATGCTATTGCATACATATACGATATTCTCCGAGAATTAAAACAAAGTCCTCTAGGTCATTCCAAGGCTTCAGCCACCTAACCCATAGCCTGAGACACAGGGGACTTGAGTTAAATGACATTCCCTTGTAGTAAGAGAAAATGATTTTCTTTGTAATCCCTCTCTTAACCTCTCTGAAGATATCTGACGTTGGTCTATTTCTATCTGATATCAGTCGGTCGTCACACAGACCAATGCTTAACACACATTTGCTCATCTACCCCATAACCAACACAGCAGGCTCCGTGGTCAAAGATAATGGCAGGCAATAAGACTGAGCTAGAATTTAATGGAGTTGTTGTTATTAATATGGTTCTTTCCCATTTACAGTAACTAAGGGTGTTTTCAATTAACCCTACTGATAGAAAGTTTCTCTGAAACATGAATTAACTAATTTAATGGAATCAACTAAAGTGATTATATACTAATGGAAGCGGAATGCAAGTTTGACAAAAATCATAACAATGTTATAGCAAGTGACTGGAGTTTAGAAAACAGCCCAAGAGGGAACCTTAAGACTCAAATCGCTGCCTCCCTACCTTCACGTGCAATTCAGGATTCCTAGGCACACCTGGCCTACCAAATGTGTGCTCTCCTCACTGTTTGAGTCTTCTTGCTCTCCTCCATAGTCCAACTCTTCTCCAACACACTTCCATCAGCATAAACAGCTTTTAGGAGTCCGGACCTTTAAGAGAACCAGGGGGAAATAGATTTATTCCCTCAAGAAAAAAGTTCCATGAGTCAGAGAGATGAGAGTGAGAATCTGCCTCTAGGGCCATATTCTTGGGTGATCAGGGAAGCACAAACATCGTGTGCATTGATGTTCTTTGCTGTATACATTTACAGCCCCAAAATGCTAAAACCATCAGTGCCCAATACAACAGGACAGGTTAAAGAGTATTCCCACAGACAAAAGTATCATGGCTTTTTTGACCAATAAAAACCATAACTTGAACAAACTTTTTGGGTGGGGAGATGGCTCAATGGGTAAAGTACCTAATGCACACAAACATGAGGAACTGAGTTCAAACTCCTCACACATGTAAAAAGCCAGGCCCAGCTGAGCATATCTGTAATCCTAGCAGCAGAAGAGAGGGGCAGAGACAGGAGGGCACCTGTGGCTTAGTGACCTGCCTGTCTAGCTGAACCAGCAAGTTCCAGGTTCGCAAAGGAAACTTGTCTCAAAATCTGGGCAGAAGCCAGGTGCAATAGTGCACACCTTTAATCCCAGCACTCAGGAGGCAGAGCCAGCTGGATCTCTGTAAGTTCAAAGCCAGCCTGGTCTGCATAGTGAGTTCCAGGACAACCAGGGTTATATAGTGAGACCCAGTCTCAAAAAAAAAAAAAGATATATATAATATAATATATATATTTATACACACACACATATATATACACATATATTTGCACATATGTATAAAAGGAAAGGTCACGAATTTTGAAGGGAGCAACGGGTACATGGGGAGGATTTGGAAGGAGGAAAGGAAATTAAATAATTATGATCTCAGAAAATTACAAAATTTTAAATGCCCAGAGTTGACCTCTGGCCTACACACACACACACACACACAAAAAAAAAAACTTCTATGGGGGACTATTCAAAGATGTTGTGCTCATTGAGGGTCTTTTCAGCTTCGCACAAGCTCAGGTCATCTGGGAAGAGGGCTCCTCAGCTGAGGAATTGCCACCATCAGGTTGGCCTGTGGCCAAGTCTGTGGACATTTTCTTGACTAACGATTGATATGGGAGGGTCCAGGCCACTGTGGGTGGTGCCACCCCTGAACAGGTGGTCCCGGTTGTATAATAAACAGGCCGAGAAAGCCATGGGGAGCAAGCCAGTGAGCAGTGTTCCTCCATGGCCTCTGCTTCAGCGACTGTGTCCACATCCCTTCATTATGGACCATAAGCTGTAAGATGAAATGATCCCTTTCCTCCCCAGGTTGCTTTTGGCCATGGTGTTCAGTACAGCAATAAAAAGCAAGCTAGGACAGGAGTAGACACATTATTTTCTCACTGCCACACTGTTCAGCGTCCTCTTTTAGGTGGTGTTATAATGTGTATCCTTGATGTCGCCCATCTGAGTAATGACGAATTGGTCCCCAGCTCATGGACTATCAGGAATTGATGGGACCTTTAGGGGAGGGGGCCTGAAGTTAGGTCCCTGGAGGCACACCTTGAAGGGATATTGGAGCCCTGCCTCCGTCCCTCTCTCACCACCTGGCCGCTATGTTGTGATCAGTTCTGTTCCACCTGTCCTGAGTTCAGCCTCACCACAGAGCAATGGGGCCAAGTGGCCAAGGAATAATGCCTCTGAAGATAGACAAATCTCTACTCAGCACATTGCTAGCTCAGTCGGGTATCTCAGTGGCCACACTTATGGGAACCTGACACTGGGGGATTTGAATTCATCTCCACAGAAGGCTACGTCATGAATAGTAAGCCTGTAGTTATCAGCGTGGTCCCTGGAGCATCGATGTGAGCACCATCTGGAAGTTTGTAAACACGAAGCCCTGGGCATATTCTTCATCTACTGAACCAAAATTATTGAAGTCAGAGCCTGGAAATTTGAGGCTTCACAAGCCCTCGGGGGGATTAAGAAACACTGTGCATTATTAAATATTAAATATGTGCAATTTGTCATGAGCTGTGACTCAAGCATGTGTGTCTCAAGTGTCTCCCAAGACCCTTCACTAGGGTAGGCTGAAACCCCTGTCTCTGTGATAAAGAGCTACAAGCTGCTAAGTGTATTTTTTTTAATTGCACCTTTGAGAATAGCCAGAATGTGACCCATTTCCAACAGAAATTCATTACTATTATTTGTCCTATAGTATAAAAAGGCCTGTGATGCTGTGGAAGTTTATTTTTAGTTGTGTTTAAAATAATTGTTTTTGTGCACTGTTGGAAAAAGGGATGCATAGGTTTTGGCATTTTGTATTGTCTGCAGGTGTTGGATTTCTGTGGAGGATGTTTGATTGCTTATGATCTGCACCTGAGGAGTTCTGGATCAATAAAACACCTGGGCTCAGACGCTTGGGGTTCCACTGTTGAGGTGGTACTTTCCAAGACGGTGGTTCCCTCTGCTGAGGTCTGGCAGGGTTTGCAGTTATGAATATGCCTCCTTGTCCTGTTTGCTGAGCCACCACAGTAGGTGTCCTGCTGGACTGTGGTAGTAATGAGAAGGTGGAATCTCATCCATGAGGAGAATGCTCTGCTGGAAATCCCAATCAGGAGGAATGACATGACAGTAGCAGCAGTTTCTCTTGTCATTTCTCTCACGTGTTGAAGCCCCCAGTTTACGTCATTTTATTATCTGTCTGCTGCTTTGGTCTGTCTGCTACTTGCTGTTTGTTCCTCTATTTTTTTCTTGCTATATACTTAATAAATTCACCCATTCTAAGCCAAAAGCACAGCTATCATGGTTCATTTCCCATACAGAACATATTGGTAAAACAGCCATGTTTTAAAAAAAAATTCCAAAGGATGGAGAGATGACTCCATGGTTGAGAGCACTGGCTGCTCTGCTCTTCTAAAGGACCTGGGTTCAGTTCCCAGCACCCACATGGTGTCTCACAACCATCTGTAACTCCAGTTCCAGGGATCTGATGCCCTCTTCTGGCTTTTGTGGGTACTGCATGCATGTGATACACATACATACATGCAAGCAAACACTAATACACATGAACCAAAAAAATAAAATATTTTCAAAAAAAATTTTTTAAGTTTCCATATGCAGCCTCAGTTTCTTTTCTTGTTTCTGTGTTAACATACCCTGACAAAAGCAACTTGAAAGAAAAAGAGTCTGTTTTGGCTCACAGTTACAGGTGCATGACGACAGGGGAGCCACAGTGACCACAGCTTTAGACAGCTTGACATTGCATCTGTATCAGAAACAGAGAGCAGTGAACGCATGAATGCTCGTTATTGGCTCATTTTCTCTACTTATACAGTACAGATTGCCCTGTCCAGGGAAAGGTCCCACCCACGGCAAAGATGGGTCTTCCCACATGAATCAGTGTAATCAAGGTACTCCTCCACAGACATGCCTGGTGGCCATCATCCAGGTGACTCTAGATTCTGTCAAGTTGGAACTAATGCTAACCACCACACATCCTTGTTAAAGAATGTGAATATTTCTTGGTGGACGCCAATGATGTGTAAAACAAAGATTGCTGGAAGCTTCTAGCAAAGATTTTCCATTGTTCACAGGTTATGTAGGAAGAGATAATCTACCTGGTCCTGTGCATTTGTGCATGTGCTGTGTGTGTGTGTGTGTGTGTGTGTGTGAGACCTTGTGTCTATTAAGTCATGTTCTTTTTATCAATTGAACTAGGAGACGATGGAGCTGAGAGACATAACATGGAGATAGGTGGTCCTAAAATTCTGTATTCGGTGGTGTGCATTAGTCTCTTCATTTTAACTAAGAGTTTGAGCTGGTTATTTTATTACTTACTGCTAACTCTCTGAGCCAACACAATATGATCCTGAGTATCAGAGACATACTTAGCTCAGAGAAAAATACTGGAAAAGTATATTTAACAAGTAAAAAGCCTTGCTTCATCTTGACAGAAGGCTTATTGAGGTTCATTTCCCCAGTATTTTTCCTAATCGTTATAACACAACCTTTGTAATCAGAAATATATATTTAAAAAATAACAAAGGGGTTTATTTTTAAACATCTCATTTTAAAAGAGAATCAAGAACCAGTAAAGCCACAGATAATAACACAGTGGTGTGGGACCTGGGCAGATGGTAAACCAAGGAAGCAGGAACATAGAGTGCTCAGAATCAGCAGCAATGAGGTGTTAAGTAGACAATTAACACTTACATTCTAAATAGCAGCTGAATAAAAATGAGAGCAGATGGGGCTCAATAGCTATGAAAAGACCTAGGGCAGCACGGAGATGAAAGAAAGATAAACAAGCAAACATTTAGAGAACTGAGACTTACCCCTGGGAGCACTGGTTCAGTTTGTAACTTTTATTTCCTGTGACCCTTGTCCCAATTCATTTATTCCCAGACTCAAAGGTGCTACATCTATTCCTGGAATATGACGCTTGCTAACACCCAACACATACTACGTGCTTACTGTGCATCGAACACTGAATACATATTTACACGTATAATGATATGTCTATGTTAAGATTTATTTTATTTTTATTTGTGTATATATCTTGTGTATTTGCAGAAGTGTGCATCGCCCATGTGTGCACATGTGTGCACTGCCCACAGAGGCCAGAAGAGGGTGTCAGGTCCCCTAGAACTGGAGTTACAGGCCATTGTAAGCAGCCTGGCATGGGTGCTAAGAACTGAACTCAGGTCTTCTGAAAGAGCAGCAAAGTCTCTTAACCACTAAGCCATCTCTTCAGCTCCTGAATATATTTTTAATTTTTATTTATTTACTTATTTATTTATGTGTTCATGTGGATGTATCACCAGAGCCCAACTTTGAGGTCATTCCTCATGAGTCAAAGTTTTGTTTGTTTGTTTGCCTGTTTGTTTTGCTTTGTTTTCCTTGCTTGGTTTTTTCGACAGTCTCTTACTGGAACCTGGGACTCACCCATTAGTCTAGGCTAGCTGCCCAGCAAGCCCCAAGTCTCCACCTCTGAGCTCTGGGATTGTACTCGGGTTATAAGCATGCACCATCACATCAGCTTCTGTTTTTAATGCCTGAGTTCTGGGGATTGAACTCAGGCCCTCATTTTGCAAAGCAAACATTTCACCAACTGGGTACACTGAATTTATGCTGCTTCAGTTAATTTTCTGCAGTGTGGGTTCCATTACAATCCTAATTACACCAATTAGATGGCAAGAACTTAAGGCTAGTACCTCACTCAAATTCATGTAAGTGGAAGACGGTGAAACTGGAAGTTGGATGCTTCTCACTGCAGAACCCGCCAGCCTTCCTCTAGACACCACAGAAACCGACAGTGTTTGCGGAATTTTAAATGTCATCCTGCAGTGCCCAAGTTTCTGTGTTGCTGTCAAAATAGAGATTTCAGAACCTTCTCATTCTTTGTTGTTCATGAAATCTGAGCACCCTTGATCAGAGATAAATGCAATTATTGAACAAGCCTCCCTGATGAAAGTCAATTCAGAGCCTCTCAGAGGACAAGGGGGAATAAGAAAACCTGGGGCTCAGAGCTCTGGATGGGTAATCAGTTTGATAAATACGTCCTCAGGGCTCAGAGTCGGTGAGTATTATACCCATCACTTAGTGGACATGAAGAAAATTGGCCAGCCAGGATTTAAAGAAGTCCAGCCTACACACTGAGTCCTGATTATTGATAGGTATGAATTAAGTATGAAATTGAACCAGACCAAAAGGCACTGGGGAAAAACAACATGAGCTGACCAGGAGAGCAGCTTCACAAGAAATAGAAAGGATCGGTGAGGTAGACACATATCATAGACTTCTTCAAGCTTCTTCAAGCTGGGTATAGTGGGGTACTCCTGGAATCCAGCATTCAAGAAGCTGAGGCAGGAGGATCACTGCATATCAAAACCCTGCTAAAAATAAAACGAAATAAAAAAATGAGCATATCCTTTCAGTGGCTCTCATCAGTTCTCCCTTTTCTGGGGAAAAGGTTTTGAATATGTTGGGAAGGAGCACTACCTTCTAGAGAGAGCCACAGTGAAGCTTCATGGTGATCACCTGTACAGACTAGTTTTATGTGAACTTTCACAAGCTAGAGTCATTTTGGAAGAGGGAACCTTCAGATTGCACCCTTCAGATTGGCCTGTGGCAAATTTTCTTGATTGATGATTGGTGTGGGAGGGCCCAGATCTCTGTGGGTGATGCTACCCATGAGCAGGTGGTCCCAGGAGCTATAAGCAAGCAGGTTGAGCAAGTTGTCGGGAGCCAGTCAGTAAGCAGCACACCTCTGTGGCTATGTCATCAGTTCCTGACTCCAGGTTCCTACCACAAGTTCCTTCCCTGACTTCCCTGGAAGACTGACTTACAAGCAGTAAGCTGAGACAAACCCTTTCCTCCCCGTGTTGCTTTTGGTCATGGTGTTTTATCACAGCAACAGAAACCTTAACTAAGATGCCACCTCAAGCTAGGAAGTAACCAGTGCATCAAACACCATTTCTCCTTTATTTCTAATGACTTATTAAACAATTTGTTTCAGACAGATGCCAACCATGGGGAACAGTACCAGAGAAGCAAGCCTGGTGAGAGAAGCCCTCAGACACAATCAGATGAGTCCCAACACCACCAGGTCCTTGCCCCAGACAGGTGGGTATTTGGAACCACATCTGCTGTAATTGTCACTGAAAGCTACTTGTAGACAGAGCCTGCTGTTGGCTGAGCTGTGCAGAGAAAGAACTGTGTAGAGAAGAACTGTGTTGGGAAATGAAGAAGTAGATAAGGAGTAGGTGCCAGCTGGCTTTTACACAATTGAGCTCACTTGGGTAAACAAAAGTTATAACTTAGTATGCCTCCTGCCAGCATAGTCCTGGCTGGGGCTCTGACTTTCCATTTCACACTCCATTTGACTTTTAGAAGCCTTAACATCTGATGACATTTTGTACCATTTAGGAGGTCTGGTGACCAAGAAATCTCTAGAGGGGATAGGTAGGATATCTCAATGGGTAATGTGTTTCATCTGCAAGCACAAGAGCCTGATTTCAATCCCTAAGACCCCTGTAAAGAATCCAGCATGGTAGTGTGTGTTTGTAATCTTAGCATGATTGAGAGACAGAGGTAGTTGGACCCCTGGGGCTCACTGGCTAGCCTAGTTGGCAGGTTTCAGGTACCAGTGAGAGACTCTGTCTTTAAAAAACAAATGAAAAAGGTTAATGGATCCTGAGGAAAAACATACAAGCTTGTCCTTTGACCTCCACATGTACACACAACCATGTATACACAGAGGCATGTACTTACATGCACACACACACACACACACATGCACAAAGGCACTTTTAGAATTACAAAAGAAGAAATGAATAATCTCTTCTACCCTACTTGATAGACACTGGGCGCCTTCATCAGAGGGCTTGACAGAGTGATGAATGAACATACCTTCTAGAAATGCATTAACATCTTGGGTAAAACAGAACCTAAGGAAACACCTTTCCAATGCACCCAACACTAATCAGACATTAGAACAGAAACAACATTGTTCTCTCCCTCTTCCTCATCCCCCTCTCTCTTTCTCTCTCTCTGCCTTGCTTGACCCCAGACCCAGAATTCCCTGCTCCACTGACAATAGTTGGTATGGTTCCGACATTCCTGGCCATCTAATTCCCAGCATTTTTCAATCCAACATGTGACCTAAGGAATATTGATCTCCCAAGTGTTACTGGCCATGTAGAATGGAGCAGGGCCAAATGATTCCTGCTTTGGATAGTCCACTAACATGATTACAGCCCCAAATCAGACATACACTTAATCAACCACAGGGACTGTTTGACACGCATCTGTGAATCAGCTACTAAGCTCTGAAGCATCAGGCCTAGTTAAGCAAGCACTTAACTGGGTGACTGCTGCAAGACAGCCACCATGCCAGGTGGTAACTTCAGAGATCTGAGTAGACAATAGAAAGTCATTGCAGGGGCTTAATATAAACTAAAGGAACATAAGCCAGAAATGGTAGCTCTACTGGAATTCTAGCACTTGGGGGGATGAGACAAGAGAATGAACATGAGTTCAAGTGAGGCAAGTTCAAGTAAGATCCTGTCTCAACACAACTTTCCCAGAAAAAAGAAAGAGTAAGAATAGAAGTGACTCATGTAGCGGGCGTGTTGGCACATGCCTGTAATCCCAGCACTTGGGACAGTGTATCAGGGGACCCTTGATTTCCCTGTCAGCTGCCAGCCATCAGGAGGCTTTGAACTCTTAGGAAGTGGGGTCTAGTAAAGGAAACTAGGTCATTAAGAGCATGTCACTGAAGGGCTAGTGAGACTTGGAGATACTTAATATCAGTTGTCAACTTGACAAGATCTAGAATCACCTTGGAGACAGACCTCTGAGCCTGTCTATGAGGGAGTTTCTAGATTAGTTAATTAAGGTAAGAAGACACACCTTAAATGTGGGTAGTACCATCCCATAGACTGGGGTCCTGGGCTTAATAAAAAAGGGTAGGGGCTGAGCCTTCATCACTCTCTGCTTCCGGGTAGCAGGTACAATGTGAATTCTCCAAGCTCTTGCCACCAAGCCTTCCCCTCTAATATGCACTATACACTCAAACTGTGAGCCAAAACAAGCCTTTCCTGCGTCAAATTATTTTTGTCGTGTATCTCATTACAGTAATGGGAAAATGAACTGATATAAAACTTCAGCCTTTCCTCTTCCACTCTTTGTTTCTCACGAAGTGAATAGGACTGCTCTGCCATGCGTTCCCTGTTCTACCATGGACTCAAGCAACAGGGCAAGAGACTGTGGACCGAGTCCTTTCATGTTAATCATCTCAAGTGTTTTGTAACAGTATCAGAAAGCTGACAAGCACACAGTCTCATCTTTCATGTTTAGGTCCAAATATCCCATTACCAAGAAGCTTTCCTGACTGTTCCCCTTAAAGGGAAATGAGTCCCAATCTCTATCTTTTCCTGCACCCTGTACATGCAGGCGTATGTGCATTCTCACAACATTCCTCCTTGTTGCTCTCTATCAAAGTACTCAGCAATCACCCAGCAATATTGTCTGTTCTACTCTACAAATTGCATGAGAACAGGAACTGGGTCTGTCCCTCTATTCCCAGTGCTTTGAAAAATGGCTGGTAAACAGCAGGCACTTAACAGCTATTGGCTAAATGTGCAGTAGACGGAGGAATGAATGTACTTCATGGGGAACCCCCTTCCCATGCTCATGTGTGGGGGCAAGTTGAGCAACAGGTGAACTGGAGAACTCAGAGGATTTTGCAAGACTTTAGCAAATACCAAAGAGAGAATAGTCAACCAAGAGATAGGCTGCCTTGCTAGCGACCCAGCTTTGTATGTGTGTGTGTGGAGCTGATGGCCATCACAGCTTGAGCATCTAGGCTGGCCTAGGTGTCTGCCTTAGTTGCTTTTCTATTGCTGTGAAGAGACGCCATGACCAAAGCAACTCTGATGAAAGAAAGCATTTAATTAGGGGCTTGCTTACAGTTTCAGAGGGTTAGTCCATTATCATCTTGGTGGGACCATGGCGGCACACATCACACTAGAGCAGCACCTGAGAGATACATAGGGATCTGTAGGCAGCAGGCAGAGAGAGACTGGGCCTGGCATGAGCTTTTGAAACTTCAAATCCCATGCCCCAGTGACATACTTCCTCCAATAAGGCCACACACCCCCACCCCGCCTAATCCTTCTAACCTTTCAAAAGATTCCATACCCTAGTGACTAAGCATTTAAATATATGAGTTTAAGGGATCCATTCTTTTCAAACCACCACAGTGTCTTTATGACCTCAGGCTAGGATGATCCCAGGCAAGTGAGCAGAAGGCACTAGAGCATGAGGGGGTGCTTCTCCTCCAGGACAAGACATTATACACATCCAATTAGTCTCTCTGCTCTGGAAGCACCAGTTCCTAGAGTCCTCAGCAATGAGATCTTGCTAATTGAAAACACTTCTTTGTGTCTGCTTGAGAAGACAAGACTAAACAAGGCCACTGAAATGTAGTCTACATCTAACTGGGGCAAGGGAGCCACAGCAGAACAGCAGTGGACCATCTGGAGTGGGGGATGATGGGAGATGTGTCCTTCCCAGGTGCTGCTTCAAATAACTGCACATCCTAGGCTTTGGAAAATGCACTGATCGGAAAAAGAGTCCTCTCCACCTTGCAATAATTTGTTAGGGAAAAAACAACGACTGTAGCCAATGGGGCACGCTTTGAGGCTTGCTTCTAAAAGAGGCCTCTACTGGTTTACGAACTGAGTCTTCAGCCTCCACCAGGGAGGAAGGACACACATGAGACTTTCAAGGCACCATCAGGCAGCAACAATAAGAGCATAAGGTTGTCAAAAACAGAGAGGGTATGGTGGTTCATGCACGAGCTCCTGGAGGCAGAGGCAGGAGAATTACTGCAAGTTCCTGGTGACTCTAGTCTATATGATGAGTCCCTAGCTGGCCAGGGTTATCTCAATAGATCTGTCTGAAAAAAAATTTTTTTAAATGCAAAACCAAACAAGCAAAAAGCAGTGGTTGCTCTGTGCAGACCTCTCTGCACTATCTCTCTTCATACTCAATCATTCAATGAACAAACACCACAAAATTCCATTACACAGATTAGGAAAGTGAGACCCTGTAGTTGAATGATTTGCTCAGGGTCATGAAGCTCGTGAAGGGAGGAAGACTGGTCCCCAACTGCCTCTGAATGGGGGCTCTCGCTGACCTGTGGCTACAGATCTCTCATATCCTCTAACAACATAGATTTAAATGCACAAACCTAGGTGGGGCCAGGCATCCTCCAGTTCTAAGATACTCTGAGATAGAGATTAGAGAGTCCTGGAGCCTACAAGGGTAAAAGAAAAAATTATTACACTGACACATGGACCTTAGAGAATAGAAGGAATCCTCTGCCATGGATTTGAGACCCAAGGTCTCAAAGGCAATAACCTCCTGCTTATCTTAGCCCTGTAAGGCTCTGTGGCCTTGTTCCTCAACCCTGCCAGTTTCTTCTTAGAAAGGGACCAGCAGTTGACAATACATAAGGGGAAAAAAACACAATTAAGCCCCAAAGAAAAACCTCCACAGTGCTCCATTTCAATTGGAATTCACAGCTGTTAGAAATGGGCAAATGTGGAGCTTTGAAACCAATGGAGGCACCAAATTCTCAACTGTGATAGAAGGCTTCATTTAGCAGACTGAAAAGAAAGCACGAGCTTAATTGAACAAGAGAGAGAGATCACCTCCTAGGCAGCTGGGCATATTCAAACAGCACCAAGTAACACAATGCCTGTGATGGTGAGAAATTAGCCCTGGGCTGAAAAGACCCTCCACTGACCAGCAGATACCCCAGCACAAGCGGGGAGAGATGGGAGGCCACCTGATCCCAGCCCTAGCTCCTGTGGGAATCCACTTTGGATAAAGGCTTTCAAAATCACCAACTGCAATGCAGTTAACAACTTTTTACACCGATGGCATACACACCATTTATATATAAGTGTACACAAGAGCTCAGACATTGATTTCAAGACTCACTAACGGGCTGTAACTCACACTACTCTAGAGTATCTGGATCAAATGACCAACCAGGCTCTTACTCTGACAGATTGAAGAGATAAGCATTAGACAAGGGTACTTGGCGTTCTAGACACAGGTGGATGAGAAACAGGAAAAGCAAAGCTATGATGAGCAGTCCTGATGAGGCAATGCCTGGGAGTAATCAAAACCCTCTTGAAAGGAATTTTGATACGGAACCAAAGGTTCTACGAGGGCAGCTACACAATGACTGTTCTACTCAACAACCCTGATGCTGGGAGATGCAAATATAAGAATGGAGCCCCTGTCCGAACCAGAATCATCGTTTCACTACCTATCAGACTTCAGACCAAGGGAGCTTCTCAGTACTACTGGAGCTGATGGGATCTGAAGGTCTGGTTTGAGTCCCAGATCCACCTCTTATGAGCAGTGTTATGTGGGGCAGATTAGCTCAATGTTCTTATCAGCAGAGAAGGGATTATTCAAGGTGACTGCTTCATCTCATTGTACCAGCATTAAATGAAGATAAAGGGACAAGTGAACATAAATTCAAACTACATATCCAGAGAGCGGGACTAAGGCCAATATCTTCAACCCTGTGATCCTTGAGAGCACATCCTATCCAAAGCTGACAGAGCAAAATCCACCTGTGCACCCCAACTTAGCTGACTTCCAAAATTACATGTCTTTTCATTGTGGTAATAGAACTCTAGCAAGACCAAGAGTGTAAGTCCTCTACTCTGCTTCCAAGGAAACTAAGAGGGAGACAAGTGCCCCCTCCCTGACTCTACCATCTCAGCAAGCACCCGCGCCCCTTCCTGATACTTTTTCCAACTCAGCTCCAAGGACACAGTAGGCTTCTTCAGGCAATGATAACTACAGGATTACACTGTGTGGGAGCAGAAGCCCTCAGGCAGGCACTGCGAGTGACCACATGCGACTGAAAAGTCTTCCAGCTTTCAAGAGGTGTCAACAGATCCAACGCCAGGTTTAAGTCATTAATTAGTAGTAAATTATTGTGCTGGGCCGAAAGCTGTCTCCATTTCAGCATTTTTACAAGATGGTTCTCTGAAGATGAATTTCATTGACTCTGGTAAGGCATCTACCATAAACCCACAGAGTCGGAGACAGAAAAGCAATTATACACTGAGCCTAATTCCCCAGGGTAGTGGAGACAGGGAACCTTGGCTGGGCATTCAAAAACATCTGCTGCTAAGAAAAAGTGCTAGAGGCGAACAGGCCTGATAGTGTAGGGTTACCACCACATCTGTCGTCTCAGACGGTCCTCTCAATACCTCTGCAAGGTGAGCAGGATTGCCAGTCCCATTGTGTAGGTTAGGAAACCAAGGCTTAGAGGACTGTGGTGAGTATAACCAAGAAACTGTGCCTAGACGGGACAAACACTCACGAATCAGAGAAAGAGTGGGAGACCTGCAGTAAATGAGGGAAAGGATAACAGCATGCCTGCCACAGCAGCAGCAGTATGAGGTGGTACTTAAAAAGCTCTCTCTCCCTCTCTCGGTCTTGGTCTCAGAAGCTTCTTATTGCAGAGGGTAGAGGTTAATGCAGAGACTCCCAACCGTTCAGAGTGTTGAGAATAAGTGAATCTGTGTGCTCTGCCATAGACAGGACATCAACCTGCACTCTTCCTCAACCAAGGTTCAAGGAACATGGTGGAAGAGGAACCAGAGAGAACGTAAGAACCAGAAGATGTCAGGGAGTGCTGTGAAGTGCTGTCTCTGGACACGACAGTTGCACACAGCAGCCGTGGCAATGTAGACAAGACCTACACAAGACCAGTCAAAACTTCTCACAGGGGTGAGAGACTGGTTCCTAAGGCCCTACTCCTAACTGAGGCCCTGTTGGCAATCGGTGGCTTCTAGAGGAGGGAGATTCTCTTTTCTTTGGAGGTGTGGCCACTAGTAGGCTGCCATGCTCCAGTGGATAACCCCATACCCATGTGCATATGGGCATCACTAACTGGACACAGAAAAGAAAGGCATGAAGTGGGAAGGGGAGAATGTTGCAAGGGGGGTATCTGAGGAGTGGTGGTATATCAATATAATCAAGATATGGTAGATCATGTATAAAAGTTTCAAATGATAAATTAAAATATTTTTAATAAGATGTGCTTGTGACAACTCTTAACAAGGCCATAGAACAGGAGCTGTTGTTAAAACTGCGCTCCCTTCTGTATACTCCTAGAAGATGCTCAGGATGTTGTTACATTGTTGCCCTGAAAATGCTATTAGCCAACAGTTTACTGTAGGCTGGGAACTTGTCCACACACTTTATAGAAATAGAAATCTTGACATTTAATCCTTACAGGGTGGGAGCTGCCACTTCACGTCTGAGAAGCCCATGTCCAGAGAGTTAGGATGGTGCAGAAGCACCATCTAGCTAGCCACACAGCTAGCAAGTCTGCTTGTCACATCCAACCCCCTTACTTTGCAGCATGCCAACTCCATAGATACCCAGTGGGAAGGGGTGAGCACCCATTGGATCAAACCACAGTGTCTTAGCATCATTTCTGCTGCCATGATAAAATACCCTAGCAAAAAGCAACTTAAGGTTAAAAAAAAAGAGTTTACTTTAGTTCACAAAGTAGGCTAAAGCCATAGCTATGGGAAGGTCACAGCAGCAGGTGCTTAAGACCGCTAGTCATTTCACATCATCAGTCAAGAGCACAGAGACATGAATGCCTGCATGCTCCCTCGAGTAAGCTCAGCTCCTTTCTCCACTTTTAAGCAGTTCTGGAGCTTTTGTCTTGGGAATGGTGCCACCCACAGTGGGCTCAGTCTTCCCACGTCAATTAACTTAATTAAGAAAACCCTCACAGACCCCCACTGGCCAACAATGTAGACAATTGCTTGTTGAGATTCTCTTTCTATGTGATGCTGTGTTGAGTTGACAAAGCTAAATATTACATGTAAGAACTCAGAGAATTCATATCAAACAGGGATTAAACTGCACCCAGTGGGCAGCCTTATCTAGCCCCTGGGCCTGCAGCACCTCCCTCTTCCCACTGGAGTGTTCACTTAGTACCAGCTTTGTGTCACTCGCCATGCTGGCCTGGGGACTGTAGTAAAACTCCCCGCCCTGATGAAAGTTTCAATCAGTGCACATTAGAAATGAATCAGAACAAGTAATGTAAATGTTATCACAGCTGCCAGTCAGTGTTAGGAGAAGAAAAAAAAAAAAAAAGCCAAGCAGGAAGGGAAACGGTAGTTTAGAGGATAACCAGAGAACAGCTCGCTGAGAAAGGTGACGTGTAAGTAACATCCTGAAGCTGTAGAGATGCCTGGAGAAAGAGCCTTCGGGTAAGAGCACATGCAAAGGTCCTGTGGTGGGAACAATATTGAGGGGGAACATGGATAGAATGGAGAAGGTAGGAGATTTAATCAGAGGCCACAGAGCCTGGTGACAGGGGCCTTGTCAGCCATTACCAGTAAATGTGGGATTCCAGTGTAATGGAAGCCACTGAGAGTTCAGCTGAGTGACAACACCTGATGTGATTTAGTTGCAGGATATCTCTCTGTCTGCAGATTAGACAACAGACAGGTGGGCACGGGTGAAGCAGGAGCTTGACTGGGTGGTGAGAGACTGTTCTGCCTTAACGTGCTTCACTCAGTTCCTGTGCCTTCCCTCATGTGGTCTCAATTAATCTCAACTCAGATGAAGAAACCGAGGGGATGGCTCAGTGGGTAAAGAGCTTGCTGCGTAAGTGCGAGGACCTGAGTTCAGAACCCAACACCACGTTAAAAGGAAGGTGCTGTGTCACACACCCATAACCCTAGAACATGGGGGAGGGCACAGGCAGATCCCCAGATCGCCCCAGTCAGTGAGCTCCAGGTCAGTTCTGTCTCATAAAACCAGGTGAAGAGTGAATGGGAAAGACATCCTGATATCGGCCTCTGGCTTCGTCACTCACCTCCATGGGTGAGTGCATACACACACACACACACACACACACATATACATACACACACAGGCACACACACACATGTGTACACACATGTGTGCACACATACACACACACACACACACACACACACACGGGCACTCGTGCATGCTTACACACATACACATACACAGGTACACAAGTGCACATGTACAAATCTCAGGCTACAGCCTACTACAGGAGCATGCCACAATTTGTTCAAATCCCCTGGTAAGTCAGATACCAAATCTCATCTTGAGTCTAGTGTGTTTTCATTCCACACCCAACATTAGAATGAATCCCCTCTGGCCTCCTCATCTGCCCAGTTGCCTTCCTCTGATGGCTACAGGCTCAGATCACAGCCCCTGGGCCACCACCATGGTGGCAAGTGTGGATATAAATACCCTTGTATGTTGGTTCCCAGCAGACAGATGGCACATCCCACACACCACAGGGAAGAGCATCAGAAAGAAAAAGCCCTGGAGCTCCGTCCTCACAGGGATCTAAGTCTCCAGAACAGTGCATCATGAGAAGAGAGGGCAAAGGGTCTCAGAATAAAATCGATTATTTATTCACCTCTTCTCGATGCCCAGCACAATATTAGATGCCAGTTGGGAAAAGGAAGAAATAAAAATTTCTGTTGTTAAGGAGATCAGAATCCAATGGGAAAGACATGCACCTGTGGGTAGAAAAGACAACAAGCCATCAGGAGGTAAGGTGGTCCCACACAGGCAATTCAAGGACCCAGAGCTCATGAACTCAGAGAGGGACGAAGAGATTAAAGTCTTCAGAGAGGGAAGAAAGGAGCTCATGAAAGCATCCTTCTGATGCTAAGACTGATACCAAATTCCCCAGCTGTCTATGCATTTTTACCTGTGGTGGTTTGAATGAGAAGTACCCACCATAGTCTCATGTGTTCCAACACTTGGTCCCCAGCTGGTGGCACTGTTTGGAAAGGTTATAGAACCTTTAGGAGGTGGAGCCTCGCTGGAGGAAGTGTGTCACTGGGAATGGACTTTGAGGAGTTATAGCCTGGACCCTCTTCCTGTCCCCTCTCTCTGCTTCCTGTGTGTGGATAAAAATATGATCAGCCAGCTTCCTGTTTCTATCACTATGCTATACCTTCCCCACCATGGTGGACTTTATCACTCTGGGACTGTTTTCTCCATAAGCTGCTCTGGCCATGCAAAAGCAGCAACAGGAAAGTAACTAAGGCACCACCTGTCTCAGCAAATCCAGCACTGCTGGTAGCCTGTTGGTGCACCACAGCCTTAGAGCATCTGTTTCTTTTCCATGATTGTCTGGCTCTTTCTCTCCATATTTCCTACTAAAGAGGTATTTTTGTCCTTAGGACCAAGAACAAAAGCAACGTTCCTGCTTGTTACCTTCTGCTGCGATTAAACTCTTTGGCCTACAGCACTTTAGGAGAAAAAAAGGGTTTCTTTCAGCTTATGATTCCAGTTCCCTGTTCATCATTGAGGGGAGTCGAGGCTGAAACCTGAAGGCAAGGCTACTTGCTACTCCATGTAGCATTGCCTCTGATCAGGGAACTCAATCACAGCCAAGAAGTACAGCAAGAACCATGGAAAGACATGTCTTCTGGCTCATGATTAGCCATCTGTCTTATACAGCCCAGGACCACCTGCTCAGGGGATAGAGCTGCCCACAGTGAGCTAAACCCTCTTATACCAATTAACAACCAAAGACAATCTCCCACAGATACATCCATAGGACATTCTGTGCTAGGAGATTCCTCAATGGGGGCTTTTTCTTTCAGAAGGCTCTAAGCTATGTCAAGTGGCCAAATCAGGCTAGTCAGGTCAGGTCTTTAAGACATCTAAGCTGTGCAAGTGATGAGACCAGGGATACATGAACCATAGCCCCCAAATCAGGCTCTTGTCTTTTGCAAATGATGTTTTATTGACATATAACTGTGCCTCTGTAGCAACGATGACTCTTTCATGCTACCACAACAGAGTTGAGGCATCACAGCTGAGACTACCAATCTTCAGTGAGCCCAAAAACATTGACTTTTTGGGCCTTTAGATCACAAATTTGCTGGCCTCTCTTCAAGTCCAACTCCTTCCTCCTAAACATGGGACAGTAGCACCAGCGCACTGAGAAAATCAGACAAGGCTTTCAGAGCAATTTGAGTCTGGAGCAAGAAAGTCATCAGAGAAGGTTCATCCTTCCTCTTTCCATGTCTCCCTCCACAGGCATGAGTTTGGGATCACTATCTCCTGGGTCATGGGCAAGAATAATGAAGCTGTACTAGACATGAAATTCCCACCTTCAGGGGCAGAGGGGAATCTGAGACATTAAAATGTGACAGAGAGGGTCTGGAAAGATGGTTCAGTGTTTAAGAGCACTGATTGCAATTCAAGAGGACCCGGGTTCAATTCCCAGCACCCACGTGATAGCTCATAACTGTCTGTAACTCCAGTTCCAGGGGATCAGATGCCCTCCTCTGGCTTCTGTGAGTATCAGGCATGCACAATGGTGCACAGACAAGGTTGTAAGCAAAACATTTACAAAGTAATAATTTTTTTTTAATTTTAAAGTGAAGGACAGGGTCTGGAGAGGTGGCTCTGTGGCTAAGAACACTTGCTGCTCATCCAGAGGACCTGAGTTCTGTTTCAAGCACCTGACAACTCCAGCTCCAAGGGATCTGACATGCTCTTCTGGTCTCGGAGGGTACCTGAAGTCACAAATGCATGCACACACACACTCACACACACACACAATTGAAAACAATAAAAACAAACCTCTTTATAAAATATTAAGTGAAGAAGAGTGCCGGGTGTAGTAGCACAGCCTGTCCTCAGGAGGCTGAGGCAGGAGGGCCACTGAAAGAACACTACTCCTGTGTTCAGGGGCCTGTGATGAGGGCTGCTGCTTCAGCTCACTTCCTCTTTTATATTCAGTCCATGATTTGAAGAAAAGAGGGAGAAAGAAAGAAAGAGAGGAAGGAAGGAAGGAAGGAAGGAAGGAAGGAAGGAAGGAAGGAAGGAAGGAAGGAAGGAAGGAAGGGGGAGGGAGAAATGGAGGGAGGGAGGGAGGAAAGGAAGAACTGACACCATTGAGCTATCTCAGCAGCTAAAACGGCACCAGCCAGCAAGTTAATGACCTGAGTTTGGTCCCCGTGATGCACACAGTGGAATGAGGAAGCCGCCTCCAGCAAGTTGTCCTCTGACCTCCGACATGACCACTGTGACACCTGAGTGCATGCGCACATGCACAGACACAAATAAACAAGTGTAATTTACATTTTTTTCAAAAGATTCTTACCTCTTACTCTTACCTTCCTGGCATGTGCCCAACAGTCTAGTGAATCTTATTGATGGGAAAAAGGAAGACAGAGCTTAAGTCATGGTCCTGTGCTCCAAGGAGGTTGAATTCAGTCACTGCTCTGGGGTTGTCAGATCCCTAGGGAGAAACTGAACTCCAGGGAAGCCCAATGTCACCCAAGAACCAAAGAGAACACAACAGCATAGGTGAGGCCTTCAGCACCCACAAGGCCACCCCAGGGCTTTGTGCCATCGGAAGCCACAGCTGCTCTTTGACCCTTCACCTCCAAGCTTGTGCAGAGCACGTTAGAACAGGAGAGGGAGGGGATAAAAAGAGGTCTTTGAACTCCCTACAGAGTTCAAGTCAGGGGAGTCCATAGGAAGTACCTTGCTCAGAACAAAATGAATAGTCCAAACTCAGTGTCACAGATATCTGGAAACAGACAAAACCTGGCCCAGCTTGGCAAGAGGGATGGGCGGCCAGAATGATGATCTCAGGAAGCTGGGGAAGGCCCCAGAGAAAAGGTGAAGCCAGGGCTGAGTCCTTAAAGGGATTGGGAATTCAGAGGAGTTTAGCCTAGCTGAGCCGAGAAGGCCAGAGACAAATTGAAAACAGGAAAGGTGGGCTCAGCTGCTGGAAGGCTCCAGGCCCCGAGCCAGGGAGTTTGAACTTGATGTGATCAAGAGCAACAAAATGAGAGCAACCCAATTCAAGTGGGGCAGAACCAGAACCAGAATGACCAGCTTGGTACCCACATGCCAAATCCAGGCAAGAAGCAACAAAGGCCCAAGTCTTTGATGGTCTTCTTGTTATTGTTACTATAACAAGATACTTGAGGCTAGGTTACTTATTTTAGATTTTTCTTTTTTATTTTTAACCTCATGCCTCCATCGGAACAAGGGCGCAGTTGAAGAGGTTGAGACAGAAACCCAAGAGCAATGCTGGGGTCCTGCTTGTCAACATAAAAACACAGCTCTTAAAGGAATAAGGGATAGTTTTTTCTGGACCCAAACACTAGTGGCTATGCCCAAGAAGCACAGATTTGAGTTGGCCCAATACCATGTACTAACATGCTAGCAGTTTGATGGAGTTTTTACAGTAACTGAACAAAGAAGGTCATAAATCAAAACACTGCTCAAATGCGTTGGAGGGATCATAAGGTGGGCGGGTTCCAGCAAAGCAGAGAAGCCTTATCTGTAGGCCTCAGATACTGTCTGATGGCACTCTAAGCCTTTTGGTTGGTGGGAGCTAGGGATCTGTTAGGAGATTCCAAAGGATTTACCTAATAGCCATAAAGAGCTCACATACAGAGGTTAGCAAAAAGGTGGGGGGGAGGGGAGGACAGGAGGACGGACTAGAGATGCCTCAAGATAATTTGTCTGTGAACTTGCAACATTCCAACCCTTACACATCACTGAAGTTCTAATCAGTTAGTCATTCTGGGTCTCCACGGGCACAGTCACCCACAGACAACCAAGCAGAGCCTGGCCTGAGTCACCACCCCCCCTACACAAGAAGCCTTTCTACTTCCCTGGACAGGATTATCCTAAGCAGCCTCTGAGATCCCACAGGACTGAGCACAGCGTTATCTCCTCCACACAGTGGCTGCCTTGTTAAAAGGCAATCAGGGGAGCTGACGTTAATAAATGTTAACACCCTCCATGTGGAGTCAGGCAATTAAAATCCCTTCTCAAGACCTCTGAGACGGGCCTGTGCAAAACCCACCGGCTGCCTCGATAAGCTCCGGTCATCACAGGGCACATATTAAACAGGGAGGAGTGGACATTAAAACTATGAAGCAGGAAGGAGGCGACCAGCAGAGACCTGCCCTCCAATGCCATCCCTCCTCTGAGGATCCCACCCAACCAAGAAGCAAGATTGACAGGCAGGACTGAAGGGCCTGAGAAGTCCTGTGGTGTTCGTGTAGGGTCAGGAACACTCTCAGGGTGAGCTGGCTGTGGGTTTCATCCCCACTGCTCTCGACTCACTGGTCTGGAGCGGGCCTAGGTGCATGAGCAGTACAGCAAGTACGCAGGAGCTGCTTTTATGCTGGTTCAGAGGCCTGTGTGCGTTCATCACGTGGCCTCAGACACATCTTCCCTTCAGCTTTCTCTTTGTATATTTACTGATTCTGTGCACGTGTGCACACATGAAATGGTACACGTGTGGAAGTGAGAAGGCACCTTTCTAGAGGCAGTTCTCTCCTTCCCCCAACCATGTGAGTCCTGGGCATTAAACCTGGGCATTCAGGCCTGGTAGTAAGTAACTGAATCCACTGAGCCAACTTAATGACACCTTTCCTTTATTTATTTATTTACTTACTTACTTACTTATTTACTTATTTATTTATTTATGAAATACTATGCAGCACAGACTAGCCATAGCGTGGCTATCCTCCTGCCTCAATTTTCATCTTTCTGAAGGCCAGATAGGAGGCAGAACCTTTAAATATCACCTGCTCTAACACTTCCACAGAGATTCAAGAAAAGGTGTGAGGTCTGCCCAAGATCACACAGCAAGCTAAGTGGCAGAGGGCTGACTTGCTGAAACTCAAAAGTCAGTGAGTACAGACCCCACCACAGAGGCTCTGTCTCCTGGGCCTGGTAAGGCCAGCTGCTGGAGACCCAGCATTTCAGACCATTCTCTGTAGCACTCCCTTACCACACATGCACACACAAAGAAAGAAACACATGTAAAAGAATTGAATAAGCTTCCTGGCTATGACGGAAGCTGGGGTCCAGCCTCCAATGCCACCTGTGGTATCTTCAAATTGCAAGGAGGCTTGGCTAGTGCCTGAGCTCACAGGCCACCGGTGGTCACATCACAAAGCTTGAAGCAGGAGTGCTAAAAGAGATCTCAGGCAATGCTTTACACATGTGACTACATAACGTGAGGGCTCATGTGACACAGATTACCACAAAAGCCAAGAGGACACCCTTGTCACCTTCCCTGTCCATTCAAGGGAAGACAAAGAGGTAACTTCTCCACAGAATAGCTCAGCTGGAGCAAAAGGTTCACCAGGGAACCCTGGTAATGAGGTAGCCCATCAGGAGACATATCTGCATCTGCATTCCCAGCTGATTGTAAGGGGCTTTGATGTGTAATTAATAAGGATATCAATGAAGACTAGACAATCTTCTGATCCAAAGGCAATGAAATCCACAGTTGAAGAAAGGAAAGAATTTAATTTAAGATTGCACAAGAAGAATTACCTGACAGGTTAGTTTCTATTGCTGTATAACCAATTGCCGCCAGCTAGCTAGCTGGCTCACAACAACAAAGACATTAATTCTGACCTAATTTTGTAGTGCAGAAGAGCAGATGTACATGGGCTCTCTGATCAGGGTCTTACAAGGCTGAAATCATGTAGTCTAGTCCCGTTACAAGCTCAAGTGTTGCAGCAGAATATGGTTTCTTCTGCCCATAGGACTCTATTTTCCTTGCTGCTGTTACAAAATACCAAACAAAAGCAACTTAGGGAAGGAAAGGTTTTTTTGGGCTTATGGGTAAAATGTAATCTCTCTCATGATGGGGCAGGAGCAAGTGGTGGCAAGAGCATGAGGCAGCTACTCACATTGTGTCCACAGTCAGGAAGCAGAGAGAGATGAAAGCTGGTGCTCAGCTCCTTCTCTCTTTTCCATTCAGCCCAGGACCCTGCTCTATTGGATGCTGCCACCCGCATTTAAGATGGGTCTTCTCAGTTAAACCTTTCTGGAAACACACAGATGTGGCCAGAGGTGTGTCTCCTAGGTGACTCTAAGTCCAGCCAATTTGACAATGGAGATTAAACGTCACAGGGACAGCTAACACTAAGGCAACTTTGAAAAAAACATATGGAAACCTACAACTACAGAAGCTTCCTGAAATACATACGTATACATACATGAAAATATTTCAAATGGAATTAATCCATATCTGGGGGACATGCTCCATCTGGACACCAAATACTAGCAAACAAAACTCCAGTTCCAGAAATGGGTTACATCTTTTTAAGTTGTTGGCTGGTGAGGTCCCACAGACTCACAGACATTATAGGTTACCCTCCACAACTTTACAGTAAGATCCTACTGTTGAAGACACCACATACTTAGTTATAAAACATGGAGAAATCAAATGGGTGTTGACCAGGAATGCATGCTCTGCCCTAAACGGGACATCTATGTTAGGTACCTCCCTTGAGACTCAGGGATCTTCTCGGAAGAAGGAACAGAAATACTGTAAGAACCAAATCCCTCAGATTACAAAGCAGTAATCTATTGCCTAATTCTATTTTGTACCTCCAAACCAAATAAAATAAGAAAATCCTTTGTATGAGACGTAGCTTAGAATGATTGAGTCAGCATGAGCAGACACTCTGTATGAAAAACTGACCATCTAGCTCACTGGGCAGTTCTGGTTTACGACCAGTAAATATACTGTACTCGTTACTTTTCTTCTTGCTGGGAAAGGAAAAAATACCTAACAAAAGCAACTTAAGGAAACATTTGTTTTGGCTCACAGTTTGAAGAGACACAGTTTATTACAAGGGGAATGGTACAGCAGTGCGAGTGTACAGCAGCTAGTCACCCTATGCACACACGGGAAGCAGAGAGAGATACATGCTGGTGTTCAGTTTCCTTTTTCCTTACTTCTTTTTTATCTAGTCCACAGCACTCATCCAGTGAGATGGACCTCCCATACTAGGGTGGCAGTCTTCCCTTCTCAGTTAACTTTCTCAGGAAATGCCCTCACAGGCACACCCAGAATGCATCTCCTAGGTGCTACAGTGAAGAGTAAACAACATACAAACATATAATAGATCTTAAACTGGCCATCTGTTACAATTCCCAAAGCCAAAGACCCCAACAGGGTTAGGTAGGAGGAGAAGCCGCACTCTGAACCACCAAGCTCCACTCGAGGCTGTGTACAGTACTCCACTTACAAATCAAAACCACCACATGCAATAATAGGCATTATTTCCACTTTACAGGAAAATAATTTGTTTTCTGTAATTCACTGCCTTTTTTTTTTTTTTTTTTTTTTTTTTGATGGCCTCTAACACAAGGCAGCTCTAGGAGTCAGTCTAGTTCCAAACCACATGCTCTGTCCATAGACCTAATGTCAATCAATGTGGTTTTTCTCTGTGGCTGTAGCCACACAATGTATCTTAGAACAAAGCATAACAGTGGGCCAATGAGATGGCTCAGTGGGGAAAGGCCACTTGCTCCCACACCTGATGACCTGAGTTGAATTCTCAGAACCTACAAGGTGGAAGGAGAGAACCAACTTCTGTGAGTTATCCTCTTACCTCCACACACGAGCTGCAGAACACACCCAAGAGCGGGCACAGGGTGGGGCGGGGAGTGGAGAGGGAGGGAAAGAGAAAGAGGGCAGGCAGGAGAAAAAAAGGAGAAGAAACAACAACTAAGCAGGGCATTGTCCCCTGTGCACTCTTAAAAAAATAACAAGTACTGCATTTTGTTCTTGCCCTAAGTAGAATTAAATCTCTCCAACAGCGTCAGATGGATTGCTAATTACACAATTACATCATGCGGCCACGCTGGTAATAAAATTCTTGGAGTGCTTTCAGCAAATCCAAGTTTGGAGAAAATAATGGCTTGCTTTAAAATTATTTACTAAATTAGGCGATTCTTTACTCAACATTGTTTTTAATAATTCAAGTACAGGGTGTTTTATTATGAACATTTCCAAAAACAAGTTTAAAAAAAATCTCATTCTTGCTTGTATGTACATACTGCTCCAGGAAGGCTTTAAAAAGAATAAAAACACTTAATATTCCTTCTTGCTGGAGAGTTGAGGGGTTCTCAGCCATCCTGGGAGTCTTCCTGCTGATGTACCTCCCCTCTGCCTTGTCAGGGTTGGAGAGGGGAGACCTCAGTCCCACTTACTTCCTGCAAATCACCACAGATGATTTCAAGCCCCTGGGAGGAAAGAAATAAAAGACGACATGTGGGAAGTGCCTCCCCTTACCGCAGACAGCAGAAACATATCCCACCCACATGTTCCTTGGCCATATGATGCTGTCCCTCTTCCTGCAGCTTCAAGAAGTGGAATTTACTTGAAGTCTATAGGGCCAAGCCTATAGAATGTAACAGAAGAGAAGCTGTGTCTGCTCTATGCTCAGCCCTCTGTTGGCCTAGCATCTTCTCTTCCTTCTTGTTGGGTCAGGCAACAAGATGCTCCATCTGAGAACCTAGCCAAATGATGTAAAACAAATGTACTAACGGCACACATTGAGCAACCATTAGCGAGCATGCATGTCAGCCACCCTCCACTGCAAGGCTCAGGAGGCTGCCATCTTGGATGCTCACCCATCAAGGTCGCCCCAGTGAGAACCACCTAGCTGAGTTGTTTCACCCAGAGAACAATGAGAAGTGATAAGTTATTGTTATTGAGTCACTGAGTTTTGGAGAAGTTTGTAAAATACCAACATGTAACCAGATAGCCCTCTTCTGATTAGTCATCTATGAGAACTGAGGCTATATCTGGCCATCAGATAGGTCTGCGTGCCTATGAAGGAGCCATCTAGAGTGTCCTGCCCTTTGGGGTCTCCATTTCCCATATGTGAGACACAACTATCAGGCTAGATAGGGGTCTCAACCTAGAGATCAGACCAGTGTGGACAGTCACTAGTCATAGACGTAGTTTTGTTTATTTATATTTTTTGGCTCATGAAGCCCAAGCTGGGCTTAAACTTGCTGTATAGCTGAGGGTTTGAACTCCTGATTCTCCTGTTTCCCTCCCTCATCACTGGGATTATAGGCATGCAACATATCCAACCCAGATACAGTATTTCTAAAACCCTGATGGAAGCCTAAGTTAGAGGTGATGAAGCCACCCTCCTACCTTGCTAAAAACAAAGTGTTCTTGCTTGGGGCTAGAATTCCATCATCTTAGAACACCAGCCTGCCAGAACATCCGTTCTGTCAGTCAAGTGATTTGATTGACAGGCACATATGGCCTTGACAGTTCAAAACAAAATAAAGAATTAAATGTTGCTTAATTCATGAGGCTTGTTGAGCACAGAAAAAAAATATATTTTAAAATGTGAGCTCAGCTGAGAAAAGAGTCCTCAGAATAAAAGTGGAAACATGTCTTATAATGATGTCACAAGATGGCCCATGCTGACCACTTTCTGTGGACCAGGATTGTCACTGCACAGAATGTGTTCTGAGTGTTTGTTCATCTGATGTTTCAAATGATCCAGGAAGTGAACACTTCAAATATTCCCCACTTGACAGAGGAAAAGCTGAGGGACAGAGAGGCAGATGCCCTGCTGGAAGCCATGCAAACAGTGTACAGCAGAAACAAGACCCAAATTCATCCCATAACAAAGTCTCCACATGGTACTGGCACCAAAATCTATGACTTGTATGAAAGTCAAATGTCTCCCAGATAATGTTCCATCACCTCTCCTTCTCTTAGACAGTGTGTGCTAAGAAGACTGGGGGTGTCTAGTCAGAAGCATAGGACTGGTGTGGCATGAAGAAGTGAGACTGAGTCACCCACAGGATGGGCCAGCATCACACAAGAATGAACCATCCAAGGGCACAAAGGCATGCCAACCTTCAGAAGACAGATCTCAGTAAGGATGAAGATGTGACAAGGCCAGCTCCCTTCCTGGGCCTGTGTCTGGGTCCTGGGCTGGCACCACCTGCGGCCTGAAACAAGGACGCACTTACAACATGGGAGCTTCATCACAGTGTGTGGTTAGGGTAAAAACTCAAACAGGGTAGAAGAAAAGCAAAATAAGAGGAGAAAGCTAGGGGAAGTGACCTTGTATTCTAAGCGTTAAGACAATTAGCATCTGTTGGCTTGTTTTACAGAACTGGAGACTGAACTAGGATTTGTTTGCTTTCTCGGCAAGTGTCTGCCGCTGAGCTGTGTCCTCACCTTTGCATGTATCATTTGAAGGTGCTTCAACTAGAATTAGGTGTTTCAACATGGATAAATGACAGAAACAAAAGTAAAGGAAGAAAGAAGACAGGAGTTGGAGAGATGGCTCCGCAGCCTCTGCTGCTCTTGCAGAGGACCCAAGTTTGGTTTCCAGCACCCATCTTGGGTAGCTCACAACTGCCTGTAACTCCAACTCCAAGAGATCCAGCACCCCCTTCTGCCATCACTTGTAGTCCACACATACATACAAGCACGCAAATAAAAAATAAAACAAATCTTTAAATAAAGGAAGAAGGCCTACTGGAAATAATCATTGCATTTCTATAAATTATACTATATATACATTCTGCACGCAGTGCATGCTTATACATGTATCCGGAGATACAAAAGCACTGTGGGAATATTAAGACTTAAGTCATGACCATCATTAGCTCAGAGAATGGTAGAAATAAGGAAAGGCTACAGAAGAGGCTTCTTTTAAAAATCTTTATCTGTGTGTGTCAGATGTGTGTGTATGTGTGTGGGTGTGCACATGCTACCTTGCCCAAGGAGAGGTCAGAGGATAATTTATGTGAGT
The DNA here is from genome assembly GCA_026225945.1 of Cricetomys ansorgei. Classification (NCBI taxonomy): domain Eukaryota; kingdom Metazoa; phylum Chordata; class Mammalia; order Rodentia; family Nesomyidae; genus Cricetomys; species Cricetomys ansorgei. The sequence continues at coordinate 1,110,361 of JAMJFZ010000573.1, read as the reverse complement.
AGTTTCTGCCTTCTACCATGTGAATCCAAGCAATCCAACTCAGACATCAGGCACCAACTCAGACACCTTAACCTGCTGAGTCATCTCCCTAGCCCCAAGGCTTGTGTTTCATTGATACTACCTTATTTTCCAAATTTGATGGTAAATCCATGAGCATTAATTATATTATCAATTCTTCGTTGTTGTTTGTGGGTTTAGGGTTTTGTTTGTTTGGGTTTGGTGTTTTGTTTTGTTTTGTTTTGTTGAGCTAGGAGCTTGTTCTGTAGCCTAGGCTGGCCAGGAACTCACTATGTAGCCCAAACTAACCTAATACTTACAGTGGTCCTCCTGCCTCGGCCTCCCAAATGCTGGGATTTAAGGCCTGAGCCACCATGTCTGGTTCCCATCACTTATTTTTGATGCACAAAACATTTCATCCATTTCTAACTGCTCAATGACCCAATTTACCTGCCATTCCCACACTTTCAGCCTTGATAGTCCTCTGGGGCCTGTCCCTACTCCCAACTCCTTCTCTACAGACTCTGAGAATGCAAAGAGACTTGGGATCATTACTGTTTGAAAAGAGGATTCTGGTAGAAAGGATTCTCAAGACCTAAAGAAACGACATCCTCATGGTGGAAGTCTTCTCATGTGATCTTGTTGGCATCTTCTGAATCACACGCAGTCAGGATACTCCTACTTACTATACGCCTACTTATAGCTGTGTACGGTTGGGCTTATTAACTTGGCAAGATTTAGAGTCACCTAAGAGACAAACCACTGGGTGTGTCTACAAGGGTGGACATTTCCAGAAAGATTAAACTAGGGAAGATAGTCCCACCCTAAATGTAGGCAGCATCTGAAGAGCTGGGATTCTGAACTAAATTTTAAAAAGAGAAAATGAGTTCAGCACCAGCATTCATCTCTTTCTGCCCCTGTGGATGCAATGTGACCAGCCGCCTTGCCCCACGGCCATGCCTTTCCTACCAGGATGGACTGTAAGCCAAATAAATCCTTGCTTCCTCACGTTGCTTCTGTCAGGCATTTTATCACAGTAGTGAGACAAGTAACTAAAATACCTACTAAGTGTTAGGAATTTGGGGTGGCAGCCCTAGTTGTGCTTCACAGCCCTGAGCCCTAGGTTCTGGTCACATGGGTGATCCCTCCCAATGGAACAAGGAACAGTTAAGACAGATGCTCTCTGCTGTCCAGTGGGAGAACAGTAATGTTATAAGTCAGTCTCTGCTCAGGCCACAGTATCTGCAGCATGCTCTTCTCACAGACACCCGACTGAGGCATTAGCTTAACAGACACCCTAAGGACAGAACCTCTCAGTCAACATCAAAGAGGGAGTACTGGTGACCACACACCCCGCTCCCCACCCCCTTCCAGCCTCCTACTTAGGATTCAGAAACCCTGGCTTCTGGCTTGAGTTATCAAACCTTCTCCACCCATGTGGGCTACCCTACTTGAAAAGTACCAGGCCAGTGAGCACCTCAAGAAAAATGTAGATGGCATCTGGGATGGTTAGTTTGAATTGTTAATTCGACCCATCGAGAGTCACCCAGGAAGAGTGTCAGTGAGGAATCGGCCACACTGGGCTGGTCTGTGGGAATGTCTGGGGGATGGATTGTCTTAACTGATGTGGAGGACCCATCCCAGTGCACCATCCCTTAGGCCAGGAAAACTGAGCTGGGTGAGAATAGAGTGGTGGAGCTGAGCACAAGCAAGCAAGTGAGCATCTGTGCATTTGTTCTCTCTGCAATTGACTGTGGATGTCATGTGACCAGCAGCTGGAAGTCCCTGCCCTGACTTCTTCCATCAGTGATGAGCTGTAATCTGAAACTCAAATAAACCACTCTCTTCCCTATGTTTTGTCACAGGAACAGAAATGAAACTAGGACAGCCTCTGGAGGAACCACTGCCGAGATTGGCCTCTGACCTCCACACACATCTGTGCATGTGACACACACACACAAGAACATGCATGCACACACGCAAACACATAGGAGATGACAGGCTCTGAGTGTCTGTTCTCATCTTGGAGAGCAAGATTAGAAACAGACAGTAGAGCCAAGAGACAAAATCAAGCAGTTCCCACAGCCTCTTGCTAGCTCTAAGCTCAGCCCATTCCTGGACTTCAAGTGTGTTTTTGTTATTCAAATTTTTCTGGGTCCTGAATGAGCTACTGAAGCTGTGTGAAAAGTCGAACATCTTCAGCAATGGGGATGGCTCTGCCTCTTGGTATTTCTTCCAAGCTTATTTTGTCCTTGCCTCTCCGAGCCACTGCAAAGGAGGCATCAGGGGACGTTCTCAAGAAGAGAGGGGGAGTGACAGATGTGTTGAGCAAGACCGTCCACAGCTGCAGGACCTGAGGAGGTTTATGGGAGATGCTAAATCACTGGAATCTTCTGGGTTCTTTAATAACTTATATTGATCTGCTTGCGCTTCCCTGAGGGAGGAAGGATTTGACTAACAGCCAATGTCTCCCTGAGGATAAGTGCCACAGGGTCTGACTAAACACAGAAGAGTGAGAAGCCGAGAGGAAAAAAGAAAAGAAAAAAAGGGGGGGGAAGAATGATGGCCTGTGAAATTGGAAAATAATATGTACTTCACAGGGGCTGACATGGCCCAGAACAAGCAGGTGAAGGAAGGAGAATTAATCTAGAGTCTCTGCACTTCTAAAAGCATCTGTAACCTCCTCCCTGCTTTGTTGCTCCTCTCCCCCAAGGGGTGCCATCCTGGTACCTGTAGTCAGAGCCTTCCCAAGAGCTACTCATATGTTCAGCCCTTGGGCTATATTCATCTTCTTGCTCATCCGTCCAAGTAGGGTGGGTTAGTTGTGTGTCCTCTGCAGGGATAAGCTTTGTTCTCGTGTTGTTTTTGTTGTGCAGAACAGAATTTGAAATTATAATTAAGCTTGTAATTATGATTTAAACTGCTAATCCTTTGGGTTTCTGTGAGTATCATGTCTCTGGTCCTCACAGACTCCACATGTGGTATGTCATGAGAGACCCGTTCTTTGGAACACTGGGGAGAATAAAGATGTCCACAGGGTCCCAGAGCACAGTCCAGGGGCCAGCAAGGAGCAAATACCCCAGTCTGAATTTGTAAATCAACTCAATGAGCATGCTTGTCACAGAGTGAGTAATGGGCTGGAGCAGAAGGATGCTGTCTCAGGAATTGGAACTCTTGTTCCTCAGTTCACTTCCCTACCCCCACTACACCCAAAGCTGAGTATTTATGCCCATAGTCACTGCACTTGCGAGGGAGAGGCAGGTGGATCAAGAGTTCAAAGTCAACCAACACAGTGAGTACAAGGACAGCCTGGGCCACGAGAGACCCTGCCTTTCCTAAAATAAATAAATAAAATCTAATAGCTCTTTTATTGAGAGTCCACAGTATCAGGACTATAACTAGGTGTTCATATATAGGTCTATGGACCTTAAAAAAAAAAATGTAAACCAGAGTTCAGATTATCTAGAGTGTGCCAAAGAAGAAACTGAAACACAGGGGGCGGAGCGGGGGGGGGGGGGGGGGGTGGGGATAGCCTTTTCAGTGTCACACAGATGTTTGTTCCAAACATCCGCTTTCAGAGATCTTGCTCATGTCCAACCCACAGCAGAAATTGTCTTTGAAAAGGTCCCAGTTTGCTGGCTCCGTTTACAAAGTCTGCAAGAAGATAACACCTTCCGACTTGGTCCTAAGAGGAGGGGAAAGGGCTGTGTGCTGAGACTGTAAGGGGGGATGCTGTTTGGAACATCATCTCCTGTGTGATGTCAATGCCCTAGTCTGTGGATCATTAGACAGTGTGTGGCTCCCTCTCTTCAGGATGACCGCTCATAGACCTTGATGTCCTCATGCAGGGCAGCAATGGTGTCAGGCATGAGGGTGGTAGCTGCTGTGGCAGAACCATGGTAGGGTGACAGGTGTGCAGACACTCGGCTTTGGACACTCAAGGAAGAAGTTTACTTCCGGCTATAGGGCTAATCCCAACATTCCAGAGGCTGAATAAGAAGACGGCGAATACACAGCAAGACAGTTGTGTGAGGCAATTCTCACACAACAACAATCTTACTCCAAAGATAAGCTTCCCAGTCTCTTCTGACTGAAATCTTCATGAACACAGCCCTTTCTCTCCCCCCCTCCCGCTCTCTCTCTCCTTATACAGCTTCTCTCAAGCCCAGATAGCTCTAGTCCCTGCTATAAAACCCTTTTGTCTGGGCATATTAGCACATGCCTATAATCTCAGCTCTTGAGATATAGAGGTAGGACGATCAGGAGTTCAAGGCTACTTTTATCTACATAGTAACTTTGAGGATAGTCTGGACTACATGAGATCCAGTTTTTAAAGAGAAACAACAAATGAATAAAAATAAATAAATCCTTCCAGAATCTTCCAATTCCCATGGGTTGGGCACTTACTTCATTCTGCTTCTCCTGTGGGACAGTGTACCATAAAATGCTTGTTTCTGGCCAGCTCAGCCATTGCACTTTGCGGTTAGTTCCTGGCTAACCTCCTATTCTGCCTCCATGACATTGGCTGGATAGAACACACTGTTTTACCTCATGAGCCTTTCCCATTTGTTGGGTAGTGACTGTCCAGAAGGGGTGGAAGGATTAGGAAGCTGACCCTAAAATCAGCATGAAGTACTGTTAAGACTGACCGTTGATATCTGCCATTGGCATCAGAAGGATGAGAAAGAGAGGAGTTTCTGTGTTTTGACCCCACAACACACTCAGACAAACTGTACCCAAACGTTCCAACAGAGCAGCAGTGCAGCTAAGGTGAATTAACTATTACACCCCAGGGAGATGGAGGGAATGAGAGCATGGAGGGAAGCAGAGTGGAGGGATGGAGGGTTTTAGGGTTCCCAGGCCATCTCCTAGGAAACCGGTGTCCTTTTTCGTGCCTATCCCCACCCTGTGACAATCTACTAGACTCCTTACAACAAAGATGGAGCTGCCTGCTTGTGCCTGCAACCAGATTTACTCTGTCCTTCCCAAGAGCCCTTGACTGGTGCTGCGCCCCCCCCCCATGGACTCTTGGGTCCCAGACATCTGATAAAGGACCGAGCTTCATTTCATCCCCACAATGACCCAATGAGGCAGATATTCTTTCCTCCATTCTACATGTGGGGAAACTGAGTTTCCACGAAATTATGTCCCGTGCTCAAGCTCATCGGTGCCAGGACCAAGCATCGCCACAAATCCTTGTCCCTTAGCATTTTCAGCAGTTTCCAAATTACATCCCAATCACTTTAATCTTTTTAACAAATCATTTGCTTATTTATTTTGTGTGTGAGAGTGAGGGTGAACACCTGCCATTAACGTGGGCATCAGAGGAGCTTTCAGGAGTCAGGTCTGACTTCCACCTTGCTGAGGCAGGGTCTCTCCTGTTTCTGCTGCTGTACAGCTTGCTGCTCAGGCCTAGCTGGTCCATGAGCTTCCCAGATGCTCGTCTGCATCTGCCTCCCACCTCACCACCAGAGTGCTGCGATTACAAAGCCATGACACCACAGCTGGCTTTTATGTGTGTTCTAGGGATTGAACTTGGATCTCCAGACTTGTAAGGCTGATGCCTTTAGCAACGGAGACATCTTTCGGGCTCTTGTTTTAATTCTTGAAGGAGGTGGGACATCCAAGACAAGCTATCACCATAGGGTGTGTGTGGTGTCCTGTGACCTCAGATGTCTCCCAAGCACAACTCCAAAGCCTCAAAGGACATGCTTTGTGGTTGGAGAAGCAGAAAGAGCACCAGTCCATGAAGAGTTGCGAGAGGTTACTCCGCCATCTGCCAGGAAGTGTTCTGGAGTATGCTCCCTAGGTCTGTGGCCTTAGACAGCCACTTGGCCTCAGTGGCTGTACCCACTGTGGCAGCCACCTCCTAGCTGGCATCCTCTGTTCACACTGTCTTCCTCCAAAACACTTCCATCTTCCAAATGGCAATCAAATGTGTCCTGTGAGCTTCAGGGTGATTTAGTACTGTTCATACTTAATTCCTTCCCCCATTTCTAAATCAAGCTGACTGTAAAACACTAGGTTGGCCAGTTCAGCAATAATAACATTCCTGAGAGTGAAGAATCAGTGTACTATTAACAGGAGGCTTTAAATTAATATGAGGCTATTTCTAATATAGACCTTACCTCCTAACATACTTATTGATTTTAGACTCATACACCTGGCTGTGGAAGAGATCTGTTTGTAAATTCTAAGTTCTCACAGAATGGTATTTCTGCATCAAGATATTTGAGAAGGAGGAGGAAGAGGAGGAGGAGGCCCAAAGGTCTTTAACTGGCCTGAAGCTTGCCAATTAAACTAGACTGGTCCCCAAACCCCAGGGATCCACCTGTCTCTGCCTCTCCAGAGCCAGGATTACAAAAACACCACCAAGTTGAGTATGACAACATGCACCTTCAATCCCAGCACTCAGGAGGGAGGCAGAAGGATCTCTGAGTTCTAGGCCAGCCTAGTCTATATAGTGAGTTCCACCAGAAAGGAAGGAAGGAAAAAAGGAATGAATGAAGGAAAGAAGGAAGGAAGGAAGGAAGGGAGGGAGGAAGGAAGGGAGGGAGGAAGGGAGGGAGGGAAGGAGGGAGGGAGGAAGGGAGGGAGGAAAGACGGGCAAGCATTGCCATCACGCCCAGCCTATTTCACTTGGATTCTGGGCTAGAACTTGGACCCTCCTCTCACAAGGCAAGCACTCTCCTGACTAAACCCTCCTCCCAGTCCCCTAAACAGGTACTTTAAAGGTTATTTTTAAATTCACCCTTCCAAGTAAAAGTGAATTTTGTTATATATATATATATATATATATATATATATATATATATATATATATATATATTTTCCCCGTTGCATATTTCCTAAGCCAGGTCCTGAATAAAAACTCCATCCCAGTCATGCATAAGAAAATCTTCCAACTGAAGCATTCCAGTGGGTTTAACCTAGTTTTAAATTAAAAAAAAAAAAAGTTGGCAACCATAAGAAAGAAATTCACTTGCTAAATTTTAACCAAAATCTTTACACAAAGTGTCAGGGGCTTTTAAAGTGAACACCATGATTTACAAAGCCCTACTGATTATGCTTTCTTTTTCAGTGGGATCAGTGTATCCTGGGGTGTACAGATTTTTAATGCTGACAGTCATTAAAATGGAAGTATCAATATAAACTGATCCTGGACAAGAATTCATAAATCTCAAAGATTTAAAAAAATAATATAAATAAATAAATAACATGACGGTGTCTGAATAGACTGCTCAGTGATTAATAGCTCCTGCTGTCCTTACAGAAGACCTGATATCCAGACGCTCCCAAGAACCTTTAATCCCAGCTCCTGAGGATCCAACACCCTCTCCTGATATCTGTGGGAACTGCATGCATATGCACAAAACCACACAGGAACACACAGGCACACTAAAACTCAAAATCTTTTGAAAAACAAAAAAGCAACAAATTGTAGTTCAACCCCATTGGCATCCCTAAATATTAATAACATACTGGTGATATTCTACATGCTTTTATCTTTAAATGTTTTATTTTGTCTCTTTGCTTTTATATTTTCTGAAATATATGCCCTGTGTTTTGTAATGCATCAAATTTCTTGAGTTTCAGCAAAACTCGAGTGAAATTTTAAAGTAGGTGCACATATTTGAGGAGCATGCTCAATTGCATTGGCTGAGAGGGGATCTGGACAAGGAAGCTTAGTGGCCTGTACTCTGAAGGCTCACAGCTGGGGGATTGGAAACCACTCTCAGCCTGCCAGACTCAGAACAGCTCAGCCTCAGATGCCAAGTTCCAGTCGTGGCAACAGGCAGATAAGAACCACTAAGCTGTGTGGTTTCCCCAAATGCAGAAAAAGCCTGGAGGGTCAGCCTGCAGCTGTATCTCCAGCCAAGCAGACTACCAATTGATTAAAGCTTCATAGAGTTTAGAACTGTGTTCCAAACTGGAACCAATCTTGTTAACTATCTCCTTCAAAATCTTCAAAACGTTCCCCTTAGTCAATGATTACAGTCTGTAAGCCTTTCTTCACTTTTTACCATGTTTCTCTTACTAAGTAAAGAATACAGCTTATCTTCACATCAAAGGCCTGGAGTCCTCAAACCAATGGTAGCAAAGCAGTGCTGTAAGACACATCCATGTTTGTTAATGTGATTTAGAGTATTTACGCTCTCTCCATATAAAGGACAAAAGCATAGGCAACCACCTCTGCCAAAAGATAATGGATTGTTGAAATAAAATAAGCTTTTGGTCCATCCATGAAGCACAGCCATTTTCCCAAAACATCCTAAACTACCTAAAACTACCTCTCTTCATCCCGGACATTCCCAATCTGTCCTGCTCACACTGCAGCTCAGTGCCTGGAGTCATCTCTGTGATATCTGGACTCCTGGCTGCCTGGACCACTCGGATCCAGATCCCTCTGTTTCCAGCTCCCTCCCGATTCCTGCTGCCTTGCCCTGTAGCTCATCTTTCCCTCCATCCCTCTGCCCTTTCTAGACCCTCTGAGGTATAAGCTGCTCTTGGTCCTTCAACACCTAAGTCAAATGTCTCTGTGTTGAGAAAGCATCACTCCTTGTAACTTGCTCTGTCAGGGAACAACAAATTCCTTCAGTTGTGAATTAACATCAGGAGGAACCCTGTACACTGGCAGTGCCCACCATCTACTATCTGCTTTGAGGAAAAGAAGGGGGACTTTATACAAAACAGAGGAGAGGGCTGTGGAGATGGCTCAGTGGTTAAAGTGTTTGCCACACAAGCATGAGAACCCAGATTCAGATCACCATGTAAAATCTAGGTGTGGTGGTGTGCACCTGTATCCCAACAATAGAGAAACAGAGACAGCTGGATACCTGGGTCTTGCTGGCCGGCCACTATAGCCACCATAGGTTCAATAAGAGACATTGCCTCGAAAAAAATTAAGTGGAGAGAAATTAAAGAAGGCATCTGGAGTCAACATTTTGCCTCCATGTGCACACACAAGCACGCTCACGCACACACAGATCTGATCCATCTGATCCGGACTTGCAGACATTGGATCCTTTCACAGAGGTCTGGGAAGGAGCCTCATTGAGAGCTCTCCGTGGTCCTGAAGCTGTTGACCACAAGTCCATTCATTTCTGTTCATTCATTGAGTAAGGAACTGCTAATGTGCTTATGTGATAGGGCAGTTGCAGCCTCCAGACTGGAGACAGTGGCTAGCAAGATAGATTATAGATCCAGTGCTTGTTTATAAAGTACACTCTATTTATGAGCAAAGACATGAAGCAAAGAAAAACCACACACACAGACACACACAGACACACACACACACACACACACACACACACACACACACACACATCAGCCAGTCTTGGCAGCATATGCCTGCAATACCAGAAGTTGGGAGACTGAAGCAGAATGATCATTGGGAGTTCAAAACCAGATACGGCTGTATAGTAAGACACTGTTAGTGGAAATGGAGGGAAACAAATGGAAAGAAGAAGGGAGGGAGGGAGGGAATGGCAGAGGGAGGGAGGGAAGGAAGGAAGAGGAGCAAGGGAAAGGGAGGTAGTAAAAGGGAAGGAGGGAGAATTAAGGAAGAAAGAATGAAAGAAGATAAGGAAAGAGGAAAGAAAGAAGGACAAAGAAAGTCAGGAAGGAAGCATACCACATCCCAGCAAAGGCTATGCAGAGAGTTATATTAAGATGGCATGACAGATTAAAAACTAGCTACTTTGAATTGGGTGGCAAAGGAAAAACCTCTTTGGGGAAAGTAATGTAGTAAGTGAGGTCTGGGAACAAGAATTCACCAACCAATCCAAGAATTTTCCAGACAGATAAAGCACCCCGAGAAGATGCCGAGCTTGGTCCATTAAAGGGACAGAACCAGGGCAACATCATCATGCATGTTTCATGAGGGGTCAAGGGTGAGGAGATATGAAGGCTGGATATTAGGTTTCCAATGGAGTGGATGTCAGTGTCACTAAAAAGAGCTTCCCAGGAAGGACCTGCAAGTGGATATGTGTTCTTAGCTTCTGCTGGTCTGACCTTGAAAGTCAGTCCTCAGGAGGAGCCAACTTTGTGATTGCTGGTCTTGTGCCATGAGAGCAAACTACCTAAAATCCAAAACAGACAGGAATTAGGGGCTCAGTATAAACCTACTCGATAAATGAGCAAAAGAATTAGGATGAGATGCGGGGACCATGCAGCTGCACCTCTATCATCTCTAAGCACAGAGTGGAATGCACCAGGAGCTGCAGAGAAAAGTCACCAGTTTCTACAGAGGGTTTTGCTCTGATGCCCCAGTGCAGCAGGAATACTGCAGCATCCCAACTCCTGGGGACAAGTGCTGTCACAGCCCTGCTGAGCTTCCTCGGACACCACAGTGGTCACAATGCTCCCACAAAGTCTTCCTCCCCTCTCCCATTCACCAGGGGTCTGATTAACAGTCCAGTAGCTCCCCAGTCCTCTCTTTTCTCCCACTCCAATTTTTCTCTTTCTCTCTCTAATACAAAGTCTCCCTTTTGTTTCTTAGAGCACCCATACTAATACAGAAGGCTCAGAACACTTCCAGCTAAGCTAGCAAAGCCTCTTGCCACTATGGTGTTACATACTTCTTGCTAATGCAAGCATCAAGCAACATGGAAGCCAGAGCAGGGACACCTAAAGCTGCTACTAAAGCAGAGGATAGAGGAAAGAGAAACTTAATGAAGATCCTGGAAAAGCCTTTTCTAGTTCCTCCTATTTCTTACAGTATAGGACCGTCTCATACCCCTAGTTTAAAGCCCTGTAAATTCTATTTTGATGTCTCTAGATGTTGGGTTTTTCATAGCTATCATTTCCATAATTTAGTCTTTAGTCATGCAGCAATTTCTCATATCCTTTGAGCTGGAACTGTATGGAAGAGGAAATAGTGATGTGGACTGTAAAATATTCTGCTGTGTGTGTGCACCCAAATGTTCATGTTCACACAAACACATACACACACACACACACACACACACACACACACACACACACACACACACACATATACATATGAGACCCTGTCGAATTTAGATAGATAGATAGATAGATAGATAGATAGATAGATAGATAGATAGATAATATATACTAGATATATATATTAGACAGTCTCATGAATCCCAGGCTGGCCTGGAACTCATTGTGTAACTGAGAACAACGTTGGACTTCTGATCTTCCTGCCTCAATCACCCACACACTGAGATAATAGGTATGCCCACTTTATGTGGTGCTGTGAATTGAACCCAGGGCCTACTGCATAACAGGAAATCATTCTCTTGATAGAGCTACATCATCACTTCTCACAAATCCTTAATAAGAACTTACTCTACCACATCTGTATAAATTAAATGGAGTGTGCTTTACACATGAGGGATCAGATGAACTTAAGTAGCATTGAAAAACTTAAGCAGCTTCTTAGAAATTTACAAAGCACAGACTACCCAGACCCAAGTCTCTGGACATGAAGGACAAGTCTCTTCAGCCACACCATGATACCTATGATAGCCAGGGCTGTGAAAGGAATGCCCATATTTTCTGCCTTTCCTGAATTTGTCTTGCCGCTTTCAGATTCAACATACATGTCACTTTCGGATTGTGATGATTGTGGGACTAATTCTAATCTGCACAGTGCTCTAAGGTCACAGCACAAAGTCTCCCAGAGATAGGTACATAACCCAAGCAGGGCCACTGAGCAGAGTGCCATCTGAGATCACTTTGATAAACCTCTTAGAGAAATGATATTTTCCCTGAGGTTATGTCTTAGGTACTTTCCTATTGGTGTGAAAAATAGCCTGAAGAAAAGCAGCTTAGGGGAGAAAGCATTTATTTTGGCTCACGGTTCAAGGGCACAATCCATCTTGTTCTGGAAGACATGGTGGGAGGAGTATGAGGTGGTTGATCATATCATCAGTCAGGAGGCAAAGAACAATGAATGCTGGCTGTCTTAGTTGGGGTTACTATTGCTGTAATGAAACACTATGACCAAAAGCAACTAGGAAAGGCAATGGTATATTTGGCTTATGTTTCCACATCACTGTTCATCATAGAAGGAAGTCAGGATAGGAACTCAAATAGGGCAGGAATCTGGAGGTAGAAGTTGATGCAGAAACCATGAAGGAGTTCTGCTTACTGGTTTCTCCTCATGGTTTGCTCAGCCTGCTTTCTTATATCACCCACAACCACAAGCCTAGGGTTGGTACCACCCACAATGGACTGGGCCCTCCCACATCAATCACTGACTAAGAAAATTCCCTATAGGCTTGCCTACAGCTCATTCTTATAGAGGCATTTCTCAAGTGAGGTTCCCTCCTCCCAGATGACTCTAGCTTGTGTCAAGTTGATTTAAAATTAGCCAGTACACTGGGGCTCAACTTTCTCCTTTTTATACAGTCTGGAATCCCAATCCAGGGAATGGTGCCACCAGCAGTTAGCCTAATCAAGATAGCCCCCCACTCCTTGGGCAGTGGAGAGGGGTTAATATTAGAGACAAAAGGTAGAAATAGAGCATCTCTGGGGAAAGAATTTAGATCAGCACTAGAAATCTCAGAGGGGACAAGCACATTTCACCCCAATTCTCCATCCCCCTCCATTTTTCTCCAGAGCACTTATCATCAGGCATATGAGATGTTTACTTGTTTGTTTAATGCCTACCTACCCCAAAGAAGGTAGACTACAGGTGGGCAGAGGTTATGTCTGTTCTGTTCATGATTGTGCCCCCAACTTCTAGAACCTGGTGATGTATAAGGGACACTAATAAGGAGTAACTCGGAATTTCAGAGGTATTTGTGTTGTCATCCTCAGAAATGTGTATCACCGTATTACACATAATCAGAACAGTCCAATATAAAGCAGTACGTTTGTATTACAATGTCCCACTATTTAACTAGAGTTCTGTAATTATACAAACAACAGAAATGGGTGCTACAAGCCACTTCTTCGTTTGCCATACTAACTGGAAGAGGATGATGAATCGTGAAAACACCAAGGCCTCATCTTTGCAGATAAAATACCTCCGTGGAAACAAATAGACACAGAGCTATGTGCCTCACAGATTAGCCACCAGCCACATGTGACCACTGAACACTTAGAGGTAGAAAGTCTGAAATTGAGATGCTTTAACTATTTAAAATACAGAGAGACACGCATAGGTAGAGAGCAGGGAAGGGGAGGAGTGAAGGGAGACACACACACAAACAGACAGGGTGGGGGGGGTAAGGAGAAGGGGGAGCACACAAAGAGAGACATACAAGACTTGTATGCATAACTGTGTGTGTGTAATATGTGAGTGCACTTGTGCATGTGAAGACCAGAGGCTGACATCAGATGTCTTCCACTATCACTGTCCGTTTTGGATAGGATCTGTCACTGAATCCAAAGCTCACAGACTGGCTAGACTAACTGTCCAATAAGCTCTGGACACCCTCCTGTCTCTGTCCCTCAGCACTGGGGTTACAGATGTGTGCGGCTACACTGGGGATCTGAACTCAGGTCTTCACACTCGCACAGCAGGTACCATCCCCACAGAGCTTTCTCCCCAGCCCAGCTTCAGAGTCCTGGTACAAAAGAGAAAATGATTGCGTTAAGATTTTTCCTTTGATTATGTGTTAAACTTCTAATATATTAGGTTAAATAAAATTAGTTTCGATTAATTTTGTCCTCATCAGTTTTCTGTTCTTGACTGTAGGTACTTTTTAAAACTGTAGCTTAAGCTTGTAACTCATAGCGACCACTTCTCTCGGGCCAATCATGATAGAGTGCGGGATTTGCAGACCCAAGCCTAGAAGTGGGATGCTAGTCACCCGTTCTGGCCTCAGCCTGAGCATCCCAAGAAACACCAAGAGTCGATATTATAACCACATCCACATTGGTCTTCTCTTGAGCCAATTGTTTGGGGTCCTCCTTCATGAAATGATGCATTTTTTTAATACTATACATTTGTATTTATTTTTTTGAGAATTTAATATATGTACACAATGTATTTCAATCATATAGACCACTCCAACTCACACATTTAACTCCTCCCAAATCTTCCCCCTATGTTTCCCCTTCACAACTTCATGTTCTCCACTTTTTCAACCCACTGAGTCCGGTTTGTGCTGCCTGTATACACATGGGTATGGGACCATCCACTGGGGCGTGATCAACCTATCAGGGGTCAAATCCGAAAAGACTGACTCTCCTTGCCCCGTCAGCTCTCAGGAGGTCCCCAGCTAGGGAGGGGCTTATGTGCCTATCCTGCCTCCATGCTGAACCTTGACTAACTTGACTTATACAGGCCTTGTGAAAGTTTTTTGCTAAGGATTTCCAGTCCTGTGACTCCTAACAAAACAAACCCCACAAAGAACCCTGGACAAATGAATGTTTTGATTCATTCATTTTCCTGCCAGAGACAGGTGGACCTGGCTTTGTTTAGAAAGCTCCAATATCAAATCAGTATCATTGGGGATAAAAAATGAGCTTCCTGGATCCAGACTCTCCACCACTCAGGATTCATAACACACTCCCTCCTGAGGACTTTTCTCTCATTTTTCATCAATTTCAAATGTTTTCCCATCTGATCACATTAACAGAGCCTCTTGAATTAGAACTTAACGACTTTTAGTGTCTATTTATTTCATTTCACATCACCCAGAGCAAGATCACATCAGATTTATATTACCCCTCTCCCCACCCCAGCAACAGGCCTTGTAATTCTTCACTTCAGTTTGAGCTCTCAGGAGACGGTAGTCAGGACGGATGGAGGGGTCCTCCAAGCCCCAGAAATATGACTGTATCACATAACCGGTTTCCTAGAACGAACCACTCTGACTCCTCACAAGTGCTTTCCTGCTTTCCTGCTTTCCTGCGCCAAGTTCACTGGCTGCACTTTTTTGTAGAAAGACTGTCATGTCAGCTAGTGTCCTCAGACCGGACCCTTGGGAATCCCATGGGCTGCTGACAGTGCCCATTTGGACTCATTTCAGAACCAATGGATGGGAGTCCCTTTGGGTGGGGCCCCAAACCTATATTTCATGAAGCTTACTGTTTACACACATCCTGGAGTTTGGGAACTGGAGAGAATGAAGCCAAATGTGTGGAAGGAAACACATCTGGAGATAATGAAGGGAGAAGCTGACAGAAACCCAGGTTTGGCTTCCCAGAAGATGCTGCCACTGTAATATTTGAGCAGGACCCCCAACTCTGTTTTTCTGTGTAAATTTCCCACCTCTAATATTTTTCTTTAGGACACATTGGCTTAGCTACGGTTTCTATTGCTGTGAAGAGACATGGTAACTCTTGAAAACATTTAATCGGGCCTGGCTTACAATTCACAGATTTAGTCCATTATCGTCGTAGTGGGAAGCATGGTGGCACACAGGCAGACATGTGCGGGAGAGCAGCTAAGAGTTCTACATTTCTGCAGGCAGCAGGAAGAAACAGTGACACTGAGCGTGGCTTGAGCATTGAAATCCAAAGCCCACCCTCCCTGTGACACACACCCTCCAATAAGGCCACAGCTACTCCAACAAGACCACATCTGCTAATAGTGTCACTCCCTGTGAGCCCATGGAGATCATTTTTACTCAGTCCACAACATGTGATACAACATGCAGGTGGCATTGTGTCCCCATGTGTCTTCACCAGAGGTACTGAGGCACTGTTGTAGTGTTTATGGACAACAGTTGAGGCAGGAACTACAGGTTCTTTGTTCAAAGGAAAGGACCAGACTGGGAAGATGGCTCAGTCAGTAAAAGCATGAAGACTTGAGTTCCATTCCCAGAACCCAGGCAAAAAAAACCAGTTATAGTGGCGTGTGCTTATAATCCCGGCAAGAGCCAGACGAGAGGCAGAGACAGGCAGATACCTGGAGGCCCACTGCCCAGCCAACATAATCTACTTGGTATTATTCTAGGCCATGAGAGATGCTGTCTCGGACAAAAAGTGGGATGTGGACCACCTGTGACGGCCACACCTGTGTTGAAGATCCTGCAGAATGACTAGAATGTGGATGGAGAGCCAAAATTGTCGTGGATGATCCTTGTTCCCCTTTCACTGCCAGGTAAAGTCTTCAGGACGCATTCATTAACTACGTTATTAGCAGATCACTAGCCTCCATCAACTCAGAAGCCAGAAGCGTCATCAGCTAAAATCTCAAACCTATAACGGAGATTTCCTGATTTTACTTTTCCTTGGCTATCTGATATTCTCACCGATGTGTTTGGTTTAATACTGTATTTCATTCTGTGAGATTGAAGTTCATGGGATCTTTTCCGTAGTGGAATATGTCATTTGGGGCAACCTGAGTCTGTGGTCCCGGGCCATGGTCATCCTTATATTTGTCTCAGAATAAACTCTCCTGTGTTCCCTGTGCAGACAAGAGGAAACATCAGCTGTGACTAAGAATTTGGAGACCTGGAAGGTTTAATTCTAAGACATCGCTTGCTTGTGCACAGTCCCCCTCTTAATATTGCAATGACAACAACAACACATCCTGTGAAGGTATCTCTCTCTGGAAGTGTCTCCAGTTACTGTGGAGAATGAGAATCCAAGGTTTACAGCTCGAAAATATGGATACTCAGGAGCTGAAGGTGCTATTCTTGCTTAAACCAAAGCCCTGAGGACCAGTGGAGATAACAGCCTCATCCAAACAACCAGCAGGCTCCAGACTGTATTAGTGATACTCACTGTATCAGCTCCATCCACAGAGCACAGACTCCCTCCCTGCTTGCAGCAGTCAGGAGGATGGGGCTCCCTCTTACCCACTCCAGGGGATACACAGCTTCTAACCATCTTCTTGCTCACTGGATGAGCCACTCAACCTTAAAGAAGGCAATATGTTTTGCTCTGTCACCTATTCAAATGTCAGCGTGCTGTGTGAAGATATTTCCTTCCTCCAGACACTGGTCCACAGAGACGGGAAAGACAACAGGGAGTTGGGGAGGGGCTCACATTGGAGAAGGAGGTGTGAAGAGTTGAATAATGATCAAAAGTTGGACAAAAAACTTGACTTCCAACTTATGGTGAGAGTTAAGTAATTACAGCACTTACCTTGCAAGTGCCAAATACAACATCCTGTGCTTCAGTGCAAGGGTGGAGACACGGGGAGGCCTGAGGCTTGCTGGACAGCTGGTACCAGCCATTTTCAGTGAGTTCCAGGCAATGAGAGACATTGTCTCAAAAGCCAATGTGGATGGTGACTGAGAAATGGAGCTGATGTTGACCTCTGGCCTCCAGACACGTGCTCCTTTTGCACATATGAACACACACATTCACAGATACACACACACACACACACACACACACACACACACACAAAACTGGACTATAAACAAAGGCGGAAAAAAGACAATCTCAATCATGAGAGTCCAAGAATGAACAAAAAGGAATCCAGACAACCAATGAAAAGCATTCCTCTATAGCAGCGTTAAATGTAAATAGCCTCAACCCATCAGCAAAGAGACGCAAGTTGACTGTCTGGATTTAGAAACTAGATCCAATTGTCTGTTATCTCCAAAACCACACTTCACCAAAAGTAAAAAAATGGGGGACATCTATCTAGTGAATGGAAGCTGCAAACAAGTTGTAGCTACTCTAATATCTGATAAAGCAGACTGAAAATACAAAATAAGCAGAGAAGAAGGCTACTGCATATCAATAGAAGGAACAGCTCATCATAAGGACGTGACAATTATAAATATATCTATACCACGCATCAGAGCTCCTAGTCTGATTTTTTAAAAAATCAGTAGACAGTGCAGGAGTCTCCGCAAACACCATGGCCAGCAGAGTGTCTGTCACAAGAGATAAGAAGGCAATGTGGTTCAACACGACTCAGTAGATGATGTCAAGATTCAGTGTTGTGGTATATTTGAATTTATTCCCAAATATTATAAAGCCACATGCACTTCTGTACAGTAATAAGAATTATGAGAAGCTGCTATATCCGGCAGCCTGAGCCACTGCCAGAAGGTCACCTTCCTTAGCTATTGGAACCAGCTTCCTAGATGTGGTCTCTGGGATGCAAAAGCATGCTAGTTTGGAGCATCAGCAATTGTCTACAGAATGGCTCTTGAATGCAGCATCTGCCATTCTAATGTTAACTCTGCCCACTGAGATATTTGTGTTGAAAGCATCTGATTATATTAATGCCAATAGAGAACTTTATGGGGTCCTCCCTCAGCCTAAGCACTGCTTAAGGAAATCCTTGACCAGAGGCTTAACTGGCCTTTGAGATGGTCTCATGTCAACCAGCTGATGTTGAGGGTTGGTACACTGTGGAAGTTCTATTCATTAAGCATTAAGGCCTGTGTATTGGTGGGCGGTGCTTCCCTCAATAAAATACCTAGATGCCATGTGCTCCAGGTCAGCGCCAGGAGAAGCAGGTCAGGGCCATGAGAGGCTGAGATTGATCAGTCAGCCATGTGAGGCAAGACCCTCTGCCTTAGCCACCCAGGTTTTCCATCTCAAAAAGTTGTCTTTGCTCTTTATTGAAACCCATCGTAGATATTAATATTTCCTTTACAGTCAAGAGTCTGACTCTGAGTAGTTTATTTGAGACATATTTAAGCACAGCATAATTTGGTGAAAAATTTTTCTGGTGATAATTAACTGAATCCTGTGTGCACAACAAAACTTAAGATGTGACAACATCAAAACTCTTTGTAAAGTACTTACGACACTTTCCATAAAGATGGGTTTTATAGACTGACTGAGAAAAAGAAGATCATGACCAGGGTCTGGGAGAGGCTCTGGTGTGGTCTCGACCACACAGATAGCTCAAATGTTACCAGGCTATTAGCCACCTCTGCTCCCAGCCTTCTGGGAAAAAATAAAATAAACAGGTTATACATCTCTTTCTTTGAAGAAACAATCCTGTATGTTTAACATTCCACGTTTCCTCTTACAAGGCACAGAGTAAAGACTGGTGATGTTGCAATCATTGATTGACTCTTAATATTTCACCCTCATCTTGGATAGGTCATCCAAATTCAAAATCAATAAAGATACTTCAGAGTTAAACTATGCCAAAGTGCAAATGGACCTAACAGATATCTAAAGAATATTCGGTCCAACAAAAACAGAACACTGTTCTTCTCAGCAGCCCACAGAATTGTCCCTAAGCAGGTCACTTTCTAGGTCACAAAGTGTGTCTTAATGAATGCAGAATAATCTAAATTATGTCATGTACTTTATTAAATTATGGTGGAATAAGATTCTAAATCAATAGAAAAAGATTACCCAAACTACACAAATATTTGGAGATTGAACAATGAATTCTTTCTTTGTTTTTGTTTGTTTGTTTGTTTGTTTGAGACAGGGTCTCACTATGTAGCTCTGGCTGTTCTGGAACTTACTGTGTAGACCAAGCTGACATTGCATTCACAGAGATCCACCTACCTATGCTGGAATTAAAGTTCACCACCACTCCCAGCCTTGACCATTGAAATTTCGAATGGTCAGTGTGTCGCTGAAGAAATTATGGCATTGCCTAAAATCACTAAAATGGAATGAAAATGAAAGCACCACTTACCAGAACCTTTGGGAAGCAGTGAAGGCAGTTCTGAGAGGACAGATTACAGCTGTGAGGGCTGCCGCTGAAAACTCAGAGCATTCAAACAAATAATAACTGGTGCAACTGCAGGTTTTAGAAAACAAGAAGCCAAACTCCAAAGCAACAGACAGCAGAAACAAGGACATCAGGGTAGAGATGAATTAGGTGGGGACTCAATGAACAGCGTATAGAAACCCACGAAACAAAAGGCAGGTCCTTTGAGAAGACACACAAAGGTGGCAAAGCCCTAGCCAAACTAGACAAAAGGAAGAGGGGGGAGACACAAATGGATAAAATTAGGGGTGGAAAATATAGGTGTGACGATAAATTCCAGTGAAACTCAGAGGAATATTAAAGAATACTTCTAAAACTCAGTCAAAAAAAAAAAAAAACCCCTTGGAAATTTTGGAAGAATTTCATGGTTCCTTTCTTAATTTACTCTGCTTCCAAATGACAGTAAACTCTAGTGAGGATGTGGGAGAGAGGAGCCTCCTGCACCACTGGTGGGGATGTGGACTGCGCAGCCACTGTGGCAATTCCTCAAGAGGCTGAAAATAGAACGACTGTGTGCTCCAGCTACATCACTGCTGGTTTATATCGGAAGGACCCTAAGTATATAATACACATGCTTGCACATCCGTGTTTACTCCTGCCCTGCACCAACTAGCCTAGAAATGAATCCGCTTCCATGTCCATCAACCCACGAATGGGCAGGGAACGTGTGTGGTGCACAGACATTTGGGATTTTATGCAACTGTAAAGAAAAATGTATTTGTAGGGATGTTGATGAAAATAGGGGTCATTGGGTTAAGAGAAATAAGATTCAGAAAGACAAATATCACATTTTTCTCTCAAATAGAGAATCTAGGATTTTTAACAAAAGCACTAGGAACTGCTTGGGGGAAGGAAGGGAACCAAGGGGAAGGAGATAGGGAAATAGGGAGCGCAGTGAGGGAAAAGGGAAGGAAAGAGAGAAGTTCAATGCCCTAAGTGTGTGAAGATGCCACCGTGCTGTTATGGGTCCAGGGTCTTTCAGAGATTCACCAGTCTGACCATGAATAAATTTTAACAAAGAAGAGGCTTTATTCAGATACCAGCACCAGAGACTAATGGTAGCAGGACTGCAGATGCAGTACAGAATGATTAGGGGTTTATAAAGGCAAAACTCATAAGGCAAAAACTCATACTTCCTGCCCTTGTGAAGTCAGCAGCAAGCACATATCCTGACATACTGCCCGCCTATGTGTAATCAGGCACACATCCTGCCTACATGCAATCAGGGACATGCAAGCTTGTTCACAGAAACAAAAACATGTAGTTTGTACAAGACTAGGTAATTACAAGAACAGCCCCCCCCCCCGTCCCCAGCATTCCATGACGTTATCTTTCCTTGGGCAAGTGGGGCTTATAGAAGCGTTTTTGTTTTACAGTTCTCTTAAGCACAGTAATTTTAAACTTTTAAACATAATGTTCACCATCACAAAATCCACTACTTTGCATGCTAACATAGAGGCAAATTTGAAAAAGAAACTCATTTGTGAATCAAATAATGTTGGCAGAAATACTTTCACTTTGGTCTTGAGGTTAGGACTACAGTTGTGTATCACATGCTCGGGGAAAATTGCCCTTAAATCAACCAGAGTCAAGGACACCATAGAATGGTGGGGTCTCTTCTGGTGGTACATGATGGGTCTGGCCTCAAAATTAGGCTGGTGTGCACTTAAAAATGATTGCTCCTTATTTTCAAAGTAATTGCCCGGCACCATCTGAGAAAAATCTTAAGGCCAAAAGAAATGTAGTAATGCAAACTGCTTTGAACTTGAAGGGTTGGCAGCTCTCCACAGAAGACCGAAGGCCCTGCTATACATAAACCCAGAGTTCTTGCAGGCTGGCTACAGGAATGTTCCCTTTAAACATGTAAATAGATTTTACAGTCATGAAATCCTCCTGATACCAACCCCAGGGGAAGACTGAAAAACAAGATGAGCCTGTCTGTTCGCTAATATGGAAAGCACTGGAACCCAGAGAGGGTGTAAACAGTGTAATCTTCCTCCTCCGACCCAATTAGCATAAGCATCTAGTAGTAATTCGCTTTTTAAAAGACTTCAGTAGGTTGAATATCTGAGGTCAAGAGGAGCTCCTATTTTGCTTTGCCTTAGCCAGGATCTCAGAGAGTGAGATTTCTCCTCCGATCTGGGAATGATAAAGGTTCTGTCCAGAGAAGCGGTGTCTGATGCATAGCGCTGTGTCGGCATGGGCAGGGTTGTATCTATCACTAAGGCTATCCTGCGCCTCCCTCCATCTTCCTTGTCACTCCCAAGGAATAGAAGTCATTTTGTGTCATATTCACCTTTGAGGGAAAATATTTTCTACATGTTAAAATAAACGTAATGATCCTAGCCCTCATTAATCTGAATGTCAAAACTCCAGAGAGGGAGGAAGGAGGAGGCTGAGCCCTCAGGGAAACAGCATGTGGGAGAGAGAATGGTGAGCTGTCTTCTTGCTTGGGAGGATGATTCCTCCCCCCCGCACCTCACCCCACCACCACCCCACCACCACGTTGGTGGTGTACTGTCCCAAAGTGTACTGTCTTCCCAGCGCTTTGTAACTCTCCGCCCAAATCAGATTTCTGATTTGAATCAGGGACAAAATAGAGCGAACCTGGTGCATTCTCTGTTTCAGAATGATGACAGCTAAGAATCTATTAGCATTTGTGTTTAAGGGAGAAAAACAATTATTTTCAGAGTCAGAGTTAGGATTCATTTGGGGCAGTGTAAGCATACTGACAGAAATGCGGTTATTCTAAAGAGACACTCCTGCCCGGCCCTTGTATTATCACACTACTGAAACAGTAGACCCCAAGGATTAGACTTTCTCCCTGAATCCGTGCTGAGGGAAGGGAAAGGCCAGAGCCTGGTGTAGCCAAAGGGAATTTGTTTCCCAAACAGAGCTGTCCCTCAAGACTGCAGTCAAGTAGCTTTGCCCTTTTAAACCCTTTAACTCTGATGAGCTGAACAAGAGAGTAACTTTCTGATGCTATGACAGAGAAGAGGCTGTGAGAAAGATGGAAGGGGTCCACCCATGGGTGGGCAGGGTTCTCCTTGGCGATGAGAGGCCATCAACACTCTCAGAAAAAGTGCATTACCTCTTGCTGCATTACATCAGATGTAATACATGGGAAGATGGCACTCCAAACCATGGGGAAGCCCCCAGACACAGTCTGAGCAGCTTCTCAGCTAAAGAAAACAGCAGTCTCCGAGCCTGCACTGACAGTGATGGCCTTCTGCCCTGGAGACTCTTCACTTCCTCGCAGCTCTATCCACCCTCCCTCCCACATGCACACTGTGCTCCCCAGCACCAGTCTCCCAGAAGCCTGGAAGTCCAGCACCATCTGAGAAGGGGCCAGAGAGACTATGGGGCATCTTTAAAATGATTAGCCTGTCAGGCACTCACAAAGAGTATCATCATCATAGGCTCTGTAGCCCCTCCAGCCACGCTTTACAGAACCCTTCTTTTAAACTCTTCCAGTATGAGGTACCCATGGTACATCTGTGAGACACTGTGAGAAGATTCATCAAAGTGAACAGAGTGTGATATAAGAAAAATGAGCAGAGAAGCAGATACACTCGATCCCAACAGACTGGGGCTACATTGTTGGAACAGTGAGAGGCCTCACCCTTTCCAAGGAATAAAAGTTTGAACGCATTTAGAGGGGCTGGGGGACATGTATGTACACATAGGAAGTTACAGTTATTTTTGTGTGTGTGTGTGTGTGTGTGTGTGTGTGTGTGTGTGTGTGTGTGTGTGATTTGATAGGAAGCAGGGTGGGTTTTGGTTTTGGTTTTTTTGGGTTTTATATATATATATATATATATATATATATATATATATATATATTGTTTCTAGAAATGGAGCAGAACAGTCAGGCTTGGGCTAAGCTTTCTTAATGGCTAAGGGCTGTTGCCCAGTACAGCTTGCCTCAATTCCTCATGACCTGAGGCTATTACCCAGCACCTGGTTTCCTCCTCCTAGAGCCTAAGGGAAGGCAGAGATAGCCCTAGTGCTGAGAACTAGGATGAGGAGGGTATTGGGGTGCTAATCTCTGCTTACCACCTAGGAAAATGCTTGGAGCATGGAAAGTTCTCAATAAATGAACCAATGAACCTATAGAAATGCAGAATTGATTTGACTGGGTTGGGGGTACGGGGAAGCAATTGGAGCTGAGAAGCTAATTCTAGAGGATTCAGAAAAAGGGTGAAAATCCTGATGAAGTTTATGAGAAACTTTTGGCCAAAGAAATCCCTGATTCTAAAACTCTAGACACAACCAAGGGAGGACGTCAATGGTTAGCTGCTTATTTTTTAGACAGAGAAAGACCATGAAAATGTTCAGTCTCCATTCTAATTATCTCCTTTTTATCATCATTTAACTCCCTGCCCCCCTCCTCCCAGAAATATGTTCCAAGGCAATAAAGGGATTTTATTTTTTATTCATTTTGCTTATTATTTTTGTGGTACTGGGGATTGAACGATGTTCATGTCAGACAAGGACTCCTCTACTGAAATACACTTTCAACCCTTATTTAACTTTTATTTGGGAGCAGAATCTAGTTGTCTAGGTCTTGAATTTGAACTCAAAATCATCCTGCCTCATATTCCCAAGTAGTCGGGATTGAAGGCTGCGCTAATACATTCAGAAATAAGCTATAATGTACTGACCAACAGAGTTAATGTAGATGTACCAAAATATAAGCTGGGAATGTAAACCAGTGGCTCAGTGCTTGCCTACCATGTGTCAGAAGAGCCAAAGTATTAGAACCTCAAGAAAATACAACTAATGTGCTTCAACACCCTCGAACCTTCCTCTCCAGTCACAAAGCATGGTGTTGAGGATCAGATTGCCAGATAAAATGCTGTATGCAGGGTTATAATTTAAAACAAACTTGGTAAGCATGTCTTTTAACACGAAGCATATATAACACCAGACACAAGTTAACATCGGTGACCCATTGGAAAGAGAACAGTTATGGTAAACAGAGTCAAGATCTGTGCCCATGGGGAAAGCCACTACTCACTCCAAAGCATGTGAGTGACGTTTACTAAACTCTCCCCGCTGCCACTCAAAGCATTTCCTAGTGACAGCACCTTGAGCATGCGCCCTCTTTGGATATTCTGGTGAAGTCTTTGGTCAGCGTGAGCCTTAAAAGTAAGATAGTACAAGGGCAAAAGCTTGGGAGAGTTCGGATGATAAACACAGCTCTTCCACCAGGACCAGGCTGGGCTACTGGTAGTAACTATAGACCCTCTTTGATGTGCTACAAAGCTCCTCAAGGTCCCCTTGACTCCTCAATGCACGAGCTCCCAGTATGCACTGTAACCAGTGTGTCAGTTACCTGATCCCAATCATCTGGCCCATTTCTGTTGGGAAGCTGCTCACCGGAGGTCCTGATCCAGCCAAGCTAATTTCACAGATACACTGGGTTCAATTTCAAGATCTATGGCATATCTACATGCCATCATCCCTTTGTTCATTGAAAACACATTATCAGGATAAATAAGAAATAACCAACAAAGGCAGATATTCAGAAGGGAAAAACACAGAGGTACCAAAGCCACATGGTCTTCGTTCCAGGCCCTGCCTGGGGCTCAGCTGCAGCTCTGCCTGCAGTTTCCATGAAAACAAATCAAGTCCCTCCAGCAAGTTTCTCCCTCACTCGGTCTAATTCAAGCCAGTTTCTGTGGCTTAGATACAGCCCCAGCTATTATCACAAATAATTCATTTTTTAACCTGCCTCTCTACACAATGAATTTCAGGTACCTCTGAATAAAGGATGGGAGTCTGATGAATGCGAGTGGATCAACTGGCTTCTCAGAGTGTACTGTCAAGCAGAGCAGCCAAACTACCCATGCTTTCATACTAATCCACCTATTCATCTGAAATGTGTAAATAACTGTCTATTCTGTTCTGATGCTGAAATGCACAGTTGGTAAGGTGAACAGTGGTGTCATCCTCCTAGAGCTTTCTGTGTGTGCACACTCACACACACAAACACATGCACACATGGAGAAACACTCGTACATAAACACACACAGAGACAGACATAACACAAATACACACATACATACACAAAGACAGACATAAACACATACACACACATACGCACAGAAACTTACGCACACAGAGAGACATAAACACATATGCACACCGACAGATATGAACACATACACAAAACACACAAATACACATGCATATACACAGACAAAAAACACACACACACATGAACACAGAGAGAGAAATGTCCACTCCGGTATGAACTGCTCATCAGGAAAAAAATGTATTTCCCTCTCCAAGCAACTGTTAACTGCCTATTTATCCTTGGGTAGGAGGTGGGGCCTGGCGAGCCCCTCTCCCACTTCCATGAAGAAAAGTTAATGGATCAAATCTAGTGCAGGTGTCCTGTGGGCAATCACAGCTACCAACATCTTGAGGGCAGCAGGCAAGTCACACCTGCAGGACAGCATTCCACAGCACACACATATACACAGAAAGACACAAAAACATATTCATGCATACATATGCAAACAATCATGCATAGATGTATGCACATACACACAAGTACACACATATGTACAAGTACACCTGTGAAGAAACTTGCAGAGGTTCATACACAAGTACACATGTATACACACATACACATGTGAATAAACTTGAAGAGATGCATGCATACACACATATAACCAAGCACACACAAGTACATGCACACGCATACACACAAGCAGGCACATACACTCAAGCACATGCAGTACACATACACACAAGCACACACACACAGGTCCAGATGATGCTCAGAAATAAAGAAGAAATTTCACATCCAAGATATGTTTCAAAGGAAGAAACAGAAAGAATTGCTGACGCGTGAACACATGGGATGAAGAAAGACGGGTTTTGTACCCTCTGCAGAGAATGACTTGGGCTATGGGGGCTGGAAGTCAAGTGAAATGCATCTTCCGCTTGCCTTTGCTACCTAGCTGTTTCCTTTTCTCTCAGTGACCAGCCTGCCCTCTCCTTCAGGTAAGTGATCTCCTCGTATTTCAGAAAGGTAATTCAGAATGTCTGCTGGGGTCTTCTAGCCAGAGCATCAGAGAAAATAACACACTGGTACAGATAAGGACTGATGGGGCTGACTGTTGAACAGCAGTATGTGGCAAGCGTCTAAAGGATAACCATCTCAGTGTACACGCCCCAGGGGGAAACTGGAGCACACAGACGAGATGCAGAATGGGTAACTGGAAGAAGAAGAAATGCTCTATGTCTCTGCAGCAATCACACAAATGTGAACCAAAGGAAGAAACGGACCACTCACCCTTCACCCTGCACCACCCCATCAGAACAGCAGGATGTAAAGGCACAGCAGCCCTAGCCCCTCTGGGGACAGGAGACAGTGCAGGGAGCACACTGTAAGTGATGAAAATGGGTGGTCAGAACTCCCTAGAGAGCAGTTTGGTGATACTTAGCAAAGCATTTAATGTATTTACCCTCAAAGCCAGCAGTTCACCTCTCAGATGCTTCCCGGTGGAAATGGGACAGCGGTGTGTGGTAATTGCCATGCCGTCACAATGGGCATGCTCACAACAGAAGAAAATGGGGAAAAGACCATACAGGCATGAGCATTGGGACTGATCATCTAAACAAGCTGTGTGACACAGGGAGATATCCCCACAGTAGAGGTAGTGAGGTGGGCCGCTTCATTCATTGACACAGGAAGGACACTGATAGTCTAACACAGCAAGCAAACAGTCCTGACTAGTGTGGAAACTGTGGCTCCATTTCCTCACTTTGGCCCATTTTTCCACTGAGTGCATATGCAGGATTTGAAATATCCTAAAAGAATATTCGCCACAGTATCAGCAGGTTAGCTATGGGTAATTGGGTTAGGCCTGAAACCTACTTTCTCTTATTTAAAATTGGGTAGGGGTCAGGGGTTCAGAGGACAACCTCCCAGAGTGAGTGCTCCCTTATCTTGTTTGAGACAGGGGGTCTCTTGTGACTGCCCTGCTGCCTATTTACTCCTGGCTAGTTGGTCAAGGAGCTTCTGGATGATTCTCCTGCCTCTGCCTCCCATGTCACCAAAGGGGTGCTGGAATATGCACCAGGGGATTCAGGTTGGTCTGTTTTCAATATGGGTTCTAGGGATCAAACTTAGGTCATCAAACCTGATGGCCAGAGCATTTACCCACTGAGCTCAATCCTCCATCCCTGCTTCTTATAATCAGAAAACAATAGCTAATAAAATAACATTCTGTAGAAACTCACGTGATAGCAATTAAATCCCATAATATTCTAATGGCCTAAAGATAGGAGTAAAAATCTCCTAGAGGTTTAACTTGTGTGTTTAAAATATTTAGATATTCAATTTTATAAGCTATCAAAGAAATGAAGTATGTATTTCAATTTAGAGGGAGTTCTCTTTCTTAAATCAGAGCACACAATACAGGTGAGGAGTCACTGCACAGACGTGATCAAACACCGCCAGCAGACAAGTTCAACGGTGCTATCCTTTGGAAAGTAATGCTGCAGTATTGTTCAACAAAAGATGCAACATTTCCATTTTGCTGAGTATTTTAAAGCAGACCTAAAGCCAGGTGGTGGTGGTGCAGCCTTTAATCCCAGCACTTGGGAGGCAGAGGCAGGCAGATCTCTTGAGTTCGAGGCCAGCCTGGTCTACAGAGTGAGTTCCAGGACAGCCAGAATTAACAGAAAAACCCTGTCTCGAAAATAAACAAAAAACAAAAAACAAACGCAGATGCACAGATATACAAGTCATGTGCATTGTAAATAGGAACTATAAGTGAGTACCAGTGGGTGAGGATGGGTCTGTGTATCTCAGGACAGAATGTCATGAGACACTAGACACGCTGCAGTGTTTTTGGAAAGCCTATAATACAAAAAGCACTCCCTCTTTAAAGTATGTAAAGCCGAATACGTATACATCTGTAAATTTTGCATTTATACATAAAAACTAAGTCAAAGACAATAAATGAGAGAAAGGAACCATAACAAATCCTTATAAAGCTAATTTTACTTATTCTTTGAGAATTTTGTATTTGTATACAATGTATTTTGATCATGTTTGCCCCCAATTTCTTCCACATTTCCCATGCTCCCTGCCAACTTCATATCCTTTCCCTTTAACTTTCTTTTTATAACCCAGCCAACTTGTACTGCTCATATTCACGGTGTGAGACCATCACCTAGGCAGCTACCAGGGACCACAACCCGGAGGAAAACTGACCCTCCCTCCCTTCCCCAGGCAGCCATCAACCAACAGAAGCTCTTCAGCTGGGGTGGGTGCTGGTAAGCCGCTCCCCACTGGCTTGATCTTGTTCTTGTCTTATGCACTCACTTTTAAAACAATATAAGTTTTATATATGTGTGTATGTAAAAATTTCGTCAAAGAAAATAAATGAGAAAAAGAAAAACTATAACAAATTCTTTAAAATATCTGTGAGTACTAGGACTAGGAGTAATTTCTCTTCTTCAAATGCTTTTCTTTCTTTTCTAAATGTTAAGCCATGGTGTTGTAATTGAGCTTTTCTGGCAACTTTCTTCCTTGGATGTGTTAGATTTTTCTACTCCATGAAGTTACAGCAATTAAATATCCCATTTGGAATACTGAGTCTTCCTGAATAGCTCATTTGTTCATATTATTTCCTTGTCAAAACCTTCCCCAGTTTCTTGTTGCCTAGGATATGGAAGTCAGATGTTGTATTAGCATGCTGACCAAAAACCCAGTAAACTGCTTCCAGCCTCCTGGTCAACCTCATTTCCTACTGCTCCCACAATAGTGTCTGTGTGCTCATCCTGATCAGTCCTAGCCTTGAGCCCTGGTCCAAGCTGTCCCCTCACTCACACCAATGGGCTCTTGTGGTCACTTCTGTCTTTCTAAGAACTACAATTCCTTATGAGGCGAAGACAAATCCCACTACTTCAGAAAGCCTTACCCAGCCCATCATGACCAGCTGCCCTGACCTCACCCTTCCCTAATCCAGTCTATGCTACTTGCTTTGACCCATCCCTGCACTATCTTCCCCGAGTGATGGACATATCATTTTGCAGGTGGGCTGTGTATTGGCAAAACAAGACTCCACACATTGACACCCACTGTGCATTTCTGGATAGACACTAAAATAAATCAGAAAACATATGCCACAGCCAAGTGGCCATGCAGCATGAAATCAAGGGAGCATCTTTCAAAGGTTCCTCAATCCCCTGAAAGTATCCTTCACTGCCTTGACCTTCTCCCCCAAATGATAGGGTCCTCTCTCATGCAAGAGGCATTGAGTACAGCAGAAGTACAGTCTTTTGTTAGGAGAGCCACATATCACCACTGGGGGGGGGGGACACTCTGCATGCAATGTTCCCAGGCAAGAGATTAAGCAGTCTTGGTCCTTGAAGTAACTGGTGTCAGTGATGCCTTGTGTTCTGTGTCAGAGAGAAGGAAGAGTCCACTCAAAACTTCCAAGGCACATTGCTCTATCAAGCACATCTGAGAACCTAGCCCCTCTCTTGGCTGTTGGGTCATGGACAAGCATAGAGCTTCACTCCAGTGAGACTGTAAGCATGTGGGACAGGAACCTCTTAGTCACCAATTTCCGGCCGTCAGTACTAGTTTCATTATCACTTCACCAGGGAATCACCACCGGGTTTGAGACCCTATGTTACCCCGGAGCATAGCACACAGTACCCAGTCCTCTGAATGACACTGGGGTTGGGGGTCATCTTCTCTTTCTAAACGGCAACATCATAAGCTCTCCAGACTGGCATCTCACCTGAGGTCGCATGCATCAAAAGCAGAG
This sequence comes from Cricetomys ansorgei, assembly GCA_026225945.1. NCBI lineage: Eukaryota > Metazoa > Chordata > Mammalia > Rodentia > Nesomyidae > Cricetomys > Cricetomys ansorgei. Next base: position 1,079,986 of record JAMJFZ010000573.1, on the reverse strand, counting down.
CCAGCTGATACACACACTGTGCCTTCAGTCTGTTGTAGAGATGGCTCAGTCAGTAAGGTGCTTGTTGTATGAGCCTTGAGTTTGTTCCCAGAATCCCATGTGAACAGCCAGGCACAAGGGAAAGTGAGAGGGCTCAGCAGGTAAAGACACTTCACTACCAAGCCTGGATGACCTGAGTTTGAGCCCAAAGATCCACATGGTGGAAGGAGGAACCAATTCTTGAAAGTTGTCCTCTGACCTCCACGTACGCAATGGCACACAAGCATGCGGGGAGGCAGGGGATAGAGAGGGAGGAAGAGAGAAAGAGCATTTTTAAATCTAGGCACAGTAATTCCAACACTGGGGAGGTAGAGGCAGGTGATTCCCTGGGCTCACTGGCCACCAACTTGACCTAATCCACCAGTCCTAGACCCTATTGAGAGAACTCAAGAAATAAGGTGGAAAGCTCCTGAGGAAAGACATCTGACATTGACCTCTGGCTTCCACATGCGTATGCCACACACAGAACAGACACACACACACACACACACACACACACACAACAAAGAACAAAAACAAAGCCTTTGCACCAGCCAGGGGGCCTTTTTATATATCACCAGACCCCTCTAATGTCTTAAGGACCATCCCAGCCTTCCTCCTGTCTAACTTAATCCCTGCAGCTGCAGCTTCAAGCCCTTTCTCGGAGGAATTGGCCCCCAGGCTTCAAAGCAATCATTCCTCTTCCAGGACTGTTAAAATCGCCCCTTGGCCACCTTCCAGGATGAATCATTCCAGGTTTCCCCTGGGCCTGATTTCTTGCATCATTTCTGCTTCCTCTTTCTGTAGCAATCAGTGTACTCTCCATTCTGAAAGGTGTTTATAAATTTCCAGGGTAGGCTCATGGGAAATTTTTTAAGAGTAAGTTCAGAGAGGTGTAATGGTTGGGGAAAGAGAGACTTCCCATCCATCCAAACACCTTGTTTCCCAGGGAGGAGAGATTTGATGGGAACTCAGAGGGTGTGGGCCAGGGAGATAACTTAAGAGAGCAAAAGCAGAACATTTCAAATGAAGATGGATTGGAAACATGGGCTTAACTTCTCTGAAACCTTCAGTCTTACGCAGAAATGTGCAGCAGGAAAGACACTTAATTTTGATTTGTAGATTTGATATTATTGGATTTTATTTAAAATGCAAAATGTCTTTTCTTAAATTTAATTAACTAATTCATTAATTAATTAAATAGATCAGGTGTTGGGGCAGTCCCTGCCTTCTAAGCAGCAGAACTAACCACCTCAAAAATACCCACTGCACAGAAAGCACGGGAGCCAGGTGCCTGCTTGAGCACTCCAACCCTAGGGGCTATTAATGCATAGCAAGGTAGCTTCCAGAGGGCTAAAAATCAAAAGACCTAGTCCCCAGCTTGGCTCTCCCAACAAATCAGACAGCATTGACCAATACCTTTACCTCCCTGGGCTTCAATTTCCTCAAACATATGTGTACACTTTTACAGAGCTGTGAGTGGAGCCCAGATCCTTGCGCACATAGACAAGAGCTCAACCACTGAGCTGTCTCCAGCCCGATGAGAAGCCTTCACCACACACCACCTACAGCAGGGTCCTTCCAGGTCTCATATTTTGTATTTTCCAGTAAATATCAAAATGGCATCTCCCAGAGGCCGATCTACCGGATGCTTGGCAAAAGGTCATTTCCTAGGTCCCATATGCATGTAAAGTGTGTGTGTACGTGACTTGCCCCCTGAGACAACTCTGTGACGGTGGACATCAGCATATCAAAGATCCTATGGGAGCCAAGTGTGGTGGTTTATGTCTGCAATCCCAGGACTTGGAGGCTAGAGACAGGAAGATCAGTGTTTCAAAATCAGCCTGTGTATTGTGAATTTAAGGTCACCTGGGCTACATGAGACCCTGTCTCCAAAAATCAAAGCAAAACAAAAACAACCACCACCCACAAATAACCCTATGAATCATTTCACATAAAAGTTCAAAACAGCTCAAGCCAGTATAATTCAACATGCCCTTAATATACTCCACAAAACACTTTATACTGGGGCGGGGCGGCAGTGGCGGCGGCGGCAGAGACAGTGGGAGTGGTTGTAGTAGTCACTTCATGGAATGTATTTTAGGAATTTTAAGACACACTGGTAGTAGAGCTGAATCTTTCTTCTTGCCTCAAGCATATCCCCATTTTGTGTCCCTCCCTAAGTCAGGTCAGGACCTAGAAATTCCACTCAAAGCCAAGTTAGGTGTTGCTGGGTGTTTCGTCCTTTTGAGCTGTGATAGTTAACTTTGTCAACTTCACACATCCTAGAATCACCTGGGAAGAGAACCTCAGTGAGCGATTGTCTCCATTGGGTTAGCCTGTGGGCAAGTCTGTGGGGGACTATCCTAATTAATTGATGTGGGAAGACCCAGTCCACTTTAGGTGCATCACTCCCTAGGCAGGGTTCCAGAACTATGTAAGTGTGTTTGTTGTTGTGGTGGTGGAGGTGGTGGCGGCGGCGGCGGCGGCGGCGGCGGCGGCGGCGGCGGCGGCGGCGGCGGCGGCGGCGGCGGCGGCGGCGGCGGCGGCGGCGGCGGCGGCAGCCTGTGGGAATGTCTGTGGGGAAATGTCTTAAGTTTACTGCTGTGAGAAGACACAGTCTAGTGTGGGCAGCACCATCCCCTAAGCTGGGGGTCCTGTACTGTGTAAGAGTGAAGAAATCAATCTAAGTACAAGCAGCCAAGCAAGTGAACACACCTGTGTTCATGTGACATGATAAGGTGCTTAAAATTCCTGCTCTGACTTCCCTCAGTGATGGACTATCCTGAAATTAGTCCTTTCCCCCCAACTTGCCTCCAGTCAGGGTTTTATATCACAGCAATAGAAAAATAATAATAATAATAACAGAGTATGGCTATCTGCAAGTAATACCTGCTCCTGATCCCTGAGTATCACAGTACAAAACCCACAGTGTCTCCTTTCAGACACTGGTTCTGGACACACAGAAGCTGGTTTGGGCAAGGTGTTACCTCACTGAGAAGCTGTCTGTCTTAGTCTGCATAACAAAATAACTTGTGCAGCAGAAATGGGTTTACTCTGTTCTGAAGACTAGAAGTTCAAAACCAAGGTCCCACAGGGCTGGCTTCTGTGGGGTTCTCTTCCTGAGCTACATAGGAGTTGAGGACATGGCCTCATGCTCTGGGCTGAGACAGAGCCTCGGGGCTGATGGAGAATACAGAATGATTGCCTGCCACACAGAGCAACAAAATCTTATAGCACGTTAAATTTAGGAAACAAAAATAGCCAGGGTCCTACACCACTCCCAGGCCTATACCCAAAGGATCTAAGTCTAAGGAGACACTCGCACATCCATGGTCATCCTCTCTAGTTACAATAACTGTGAAGTGGAACCTGCATAAATGTCCATCAATAGACGGCTAGACAAGGAAAATGTGGTACATGTACACAAAAAAGAAAGACATCACATTTACAAGAAAACGGATGAAACTGGACATTTTCAATGTTGAGTATCCCAGACTCAAAAAAAAAAAATGTTTTCTCTCACGTACAGAATCCATATTTTAATTTATATATGTATGCATATATATATGTATGTGTGTGTATGCATGTGTGTACGTATGTAAGTATGTATGTATGCGTGCGTGCGTGTATGCGTGTGGGAAGGTGTAGGAGATAAACAGGACTTTGTAAGGGACAGAAGAGATCTTTTTGTTTAGCTTATTTTGTTCCTTGAGACAGGGGTTCTCTGTGTGGCTCAGGCTGTCCTGGAACCTGCTGTGTAGACCAGCCTGGCTCCTACTGCCTCTGTCTCACAATTGCTGGGATTAAAGGTGTGCACCACCACACGCAGAGACAGGAGAGACGTTACAGGGTTACGGAGGAGAACACAAAAGAGGGTGATCTAGAATAAAAGGGGTTGCTGGGGAAGAAGGGGGTCAGCAGGAGAGGGTCAGAAGACGAGTGAGGAGGGTCATCAAAACCAAAGTGCAAAGGGTGGAGAGACGTCTCGGTAGCTAAGAATTCCTAGTGGGCAGAGGTGGTGCATGCCTTTAATCCCAGCACTCGGGAGGCAGAGGCAGGCAGATCTCTGTGAGTTCGAGGCCAGCCTGGTCTACAGAGTGAGTTTCAGGACAGCCAGAGTTACAGCAGAGAAGCTCTGTCTCGAAAAACCAAAGAAATAAAAAATTTTTTAAAAAAATAATAATTTTATTCCCAGAACCCACTTCAGGTGACTCACGCCTCCCAGCAACTCCAACTCTAGGAGCTTCAACATCACGTTCTGGGCTCTGCAGGTATCTGCATTCACACAGCACACATGCACACATGCACACACATGAATACAAGCACATCTTTTAAAGGCATATACAAAAATGTCCTTATGAAACCCATTACTTTGTAATAATGGTTTTTAAAAATACTAATAAAAAATATAACTTGGGTATAGCTCAGTGGTAGAGCACTTGCCTCTCACAGGTGGGGTCCTGGGTTCTGTTCCTAGCACTGAAATAAATAAATATGACAGACATAATCTGCATCACAGAAAATTCCTCATTCGGCACTGGTGACTTGAGAACAAATCCACAATGGGCAGGATGAGAGGAAAAGCTACAAGCATCACCCAGCAACTGATGAAAAAGGTCCATCACATTCCAAGAATGTGCCAAGCTGGAAGTCACTCGAGAACCTGTGCTCATGGACAGTGTAGTCCATGAGTCAGGCCTGACACCTTCTGGACAGCTGGTACCTGGGAATTCACCCTGGCGCTGCCATAATTCTGGGGTGACAAGCTCAAAATCAGAGCACCAGCAGGGCTTCCTAAGGAGGCTCTGGGGTGAAATCTGCTCTTTGTTTCTCACAGCTTCTGAGGGTTCCCAGTATTCCTTGGCATGAGGGTGTGTTACCGGAATCCCAGCCTCTTCATCTACCTGCCTGCCTCAGAACTTCTCTGCCTGCAGGACACACAAATCTATATTCAGTAAACCAAAATAAACATCTCTCAAGAGCTTCAATCACATCTTTTTCAAAATAAAGTAACATTCCCAGGTTTTGATAATTCGATGTGGGTTGCTAGTAGGGGCTACTTTCAGCCTATTACAGGAGGACGGGTGTAGCAGTGCACTACAATCTCCTACCCTCAATTTAGGGAAGGAGAAAGGAAAGATATAAAGAAATCTTCACCATTTTTACAAGCGGTCTTTATATAGAATGAGAGGAAAGTAGAAATCTTCACAGCCTCTTTTAGGCTGTCCTAAGCTGGAAAAGGACAAGCTGACAGTGAGTCAGACTAGCGTCTCAACTCACGGTCTGTAAACTCAATCTCTCCAACCTTTGTTCTTTTGGGAATTATCACACTAACTAAGAAGAGCAATCCAACCAATGAACCACCAACCAGCGCCCACCCCGACACTCGGGGCATCAGATTTTTTATATCCTAAGCCAAAGGTTCCCATAAACCCATGCAGCACCCAATCCCAAAACAAGCTACAGGTGCCAGAACAACTGCACCTAACCAAATTATAGCCACCTGCATCAAGCATTCCAAATCCAGCTCATAAACAACTACACCCACAGCTGGGGTGGGAACACAAACCTAATCCAAATGCCCATTTTGCATTTTTACAGAAACCAAAATAACAGAAACTTCCTCCAAGTGTTCTGCTACAGATGGGCCTTGATAAGCCTGGCTAACAGGGACAGAGTCAATGACCAGAACAACATACCGGCAGACCTCCTGGGAAGACACGTTAGAGTAGACTGTTGATAGTTGTTGAAAGCACTGTGGCATAAAAATCACTGTGATGACCCTACATCTAATTGGGCCCAGAAACACTCTGTCGTGGGGAGGAGGTGTTCGTGAGGCCTCACCCCTCCTTGAAGATTTATAGGCAGTTCGTGGTTACTGGGAGAGAGATACTTCTTTAGTGGTTTGACCACCGTACAGTGTTGTGCTCCTATAAACAACTCTAATGAAACTCTCTGGGTTGAGGGATGGGGGACACAAAATAGAAGGGGACTAAGCTGGGGAGATGATCAAAGAGGGTCACGGGGTGAGTATAATCAAAACACATTATACATGTATGAAAGGGCCATGCTGAGATCCACCCATGTGCATGATGCTGCGAGAACAAAAGCCACAGGCAGGGCTCACTCTTGAGAAGGCTTCACCCACAGACCCAAAATGTCTGTGCTCTGAGTTGATAAAGTGGTGCTGTTTCAGTCACTCTTCTGCTGCTGTGATAAAATACCCTGATGAGAAGCGAGCTGGAGGAGAATGGTTTGTTTGGGCTACAGTTCTAGAAGGCTAGCGTCCATCAGGACAAGGGAAGGCAAGGCAGCAGGGACATGGGGGCAGCCTGGCAGTCAGGAAACAGAGTGATCACATTTCATCCGCACACAGGAAGCAGAGAGAACAGGAAGTAGAGCCAGATTATATAGCCTCAGGGCCCGACCCCAGTGACCTGTACCCTCAGTAGCGGCTCTGCCTCCTGAAGGTTTCTTAACCTCCCCAAACACCACCACCAATGGGGGCCCAAGTCTCCAAACACATGAGCCTGTGGAGGATATTCTCATTCAAGCCTCGACACACGCGGAAGGCTTGGGAGACCCACAGACATGCATGAGAAGACCTCGGCCAAGAACTTCCAGCTTTCGGAAGTGCCCAGTGAAGGGAGGGAAAAAACACTGTACCAGTCTTAAGCATTTCCTAAGAGAGAGGGTTATTTTAGCAGCAGAAGGAAAATTCCCTCCAGAGAGAGGACAGCCCTGAGAAGTAAAGTGAGCTAGCCTCGCTAAGCTCTCACCCCCGAGTCCTCTTTTCCTCTCACATTGCCACAAATGGAGGTCTAGTTACAGACCTAGCGCAGCTTCCAAGCAGACATTTGGAAACAAAGAGAATTAGAAGGGGAAAACCACTTGAGTCTAGGAATGAGGGAATGAGCACCCAACTGGAAAAGCCTCCCTCACCATATAACCAAGGCATTGTCCTGTGATGCCAACCCTCACCCCACTGCAGCCCTCCAGGACCCACTGAGAGGCAGAATGGGCAGAACCCATTGGATCAGCTGATATCAGACAATTCCCATCACTCCCTCCTGCCTTCTTCCCATTCCATGTCCAACTCACCCTTTGTCTGCACCTCTGCCTCTCACACGTGGCTGCCCCAACCATGATCCAGATACACTATCCCAGAGGCCTTTGCTCCTTCAGTGTATGCTCAGCCTCACCTGTCAGCATCAGCAGGTGCACCTGTAGCGTACCAAGCCCTATGCCCTTCAGAGCCCTCTCTCGTACCAGGTAGCTGATGCAAGATTGTGCAAGCAGCAGCAGCTTCCTAGAGTGTTCCCATGTCCCTGCACCCCATCCACCTGCTGCTCTGACCCTCCAGTGGCCCAGTAGGTACATGGTATGCCACCCTCATTTTGAAGACTGGGAAGCTGAGGCCCTAGGACACTGCACAGCTCACTCAAGACTGTGCAATCCACAGCCACTGAAACATGGTCTTGAACTCAGATCTTCTGATTCTAGAATGACTCTCATCTACACCTCACTATCGATGTCTCCCCAGAGGATGTATTAATACTGGACAAAGGCCCAGTACTGTGTAACTAATGGTGTCACAGTCCAGTCTTGGTGGTAGAACTGTACATCATTATTAATTTTTCTCTGGTTTCTGGTCCATATGTTCTGTAATGAACATGCAACACTTTCACAGTCAGAGGAAAATTGATTTCTAACACTACATAGAAAGATCTATCTCTGCATTATAACATGTTTCCAAATCCCAGACAGGCCCTGGAGAAGGGAAAGTTCTCTTAGTCATCTCACTCCCAGCAGGACCCTTGCCAACACCCTGTCCAGCTCCCTGGAAGGGGTGCAGGAGAGGGAGCATAGTAGACAGAGCTTGATCATCCTGCTCTATCTGCAGCAGCTTTGAAGGGAGCCCCTAAGAGAGTTATTGTGGGTGCTTTCCTTTCCCACACAGCCATGCCCAGAATCCTGGGGGCTGGTGGGCAGAAATTCCTCTTCCAGGCCCAAGGCTGAGGGGCAGCACTTCCTGGCCAGAACATCTCATGACAGAAGACAGATGCCTCCCCCAGACCAGAGCTGGTCAAAAGGCTCTAATTCTGTATACAAGCTGTCTGGAGAGCTACTCCAAGAAAACACAGGACATGAATATCTCTGCCACTCATAACAGGTATAAGCAGTGCCCAGTGACTTCCCAGCCCTAAGGAGCCACATCAGTCTCTGGCCACAGAAGGCTGGGAGAGAATAGCAATGGACTCTGTACCCTTGACAACTCATTATTCTGGCTCACAACCCCAGAGGCTTAGCCTGTCCTGGCCGGGAAATCTTTCTAAAGTGTCCTAGAAGCTTTCTGTTGCCCATGGTAGCTTCCACTTTCATACTCAGAGTTCCAAGACCAAGGAAATCTGTTCCTGCCTCAGGGTCATTGAAATACTATGCCCTCTACCTAGAACACTCTTCCTACAACAGGCCTTTGGGACTCAGCCTGGAGTCACCTGTTTTATACTAAGGAGACAAGATCATTAAACACAGTCTTCCCAGGCTCAAAGTCTCAGACCCAAAAGAATGAAACTGGCCCAGTGGTGATGGTGGACAGCCATCTAGCTTCTGGAGTATTGTGATGATGGGGAACTGAAGGGGACTGTGTCAGACCAGGTGATGACCTGGTGATCTGGTCAGCCACTATGCAACCCTAGCTGGAAGATTGCTCTCTGTGGGAGCTTTGTGCTCCAGTGTAGACTGCAGCAGACTCCAGTGTTCGTATTGACTTCCAGGACCACTGACACACAAGCTCCTAAGTCCTCAGGTCAAGCTCCACACCCTCTGCCTGTGTTTCCCTCCTGGGATCATACACTTCACCCCAGGACCAACGCCGGGTCTCCCTCCTCTCACAGCTAGCTTCTGGCTCTGGCCTTGTGGACCTTTGCTGTCAAACAGTAACAGTGGTGGTTCCTCCTCTGACCAAACAAGAAAGAGCCAGGACTCCAGCAAGAGGAGGGGAGAGCGAAATAGATCCCTGTGAGCACCTGTTACCAGTCACCAGGGAAAGATCAGCATCCCCACCACCCTCATGTTGGTGAGCTGTTCCCACCACATTCTGTCCTCCCACCCAAAATCTGGGTGCTGGCACATGGGTCTGTGGTTCACTTGTTGCAGGCTGATGAGTGGGGCTGGCGTGGTATCAAAGCTGTAGGGATGAGAGTTCCAAGTACCCCTAGCTGGGTGGGCAGCACATGATCATCTCCCTGGCTGGGGTAGCGGACACATGTGGAATGTGTGGGCCCACCATTGGCTCTGACCAATCTCAGTAGGGACCACTTCAGCCTAGACCAGTTTCTGCCCTGGTCCTATAAAAACCCTTGACAAGGACAGTCAGCCGTTTTTCCTCTCTTGGGAACGCCTCCCGACTCTCTTACATTTCCTGAATGTCTCACTTTCTTATAATAATTGTTAATAAAGCCAACTTCCACTTTGTACACTCTCACAAAGTCCTCAACAAGCTCAGAGCCACTGTCTGGGGTTGATCACTGATTGTGAGTGGCCAACATTTTAGGTCTTTGGGTCTTGTATCACTAGGCCATGAGAAGTCAGTATGTGCTCTTAACCACTGAGCTATCTTTCCAGAACCCTAACAATCTTTGAATCGAAATAATTAGTAGGTTCAAACAAGTTGGTTCTATGAGATATAAACCATCCCTCCATAAAGTTACCATTATGTAAAAACTACTTGCACATAGTAGGTCCTCAACAGATGGAGGCAGTTATTACCACCCCTTACAGAATTATTGACAGGTTTATGAAGTAGTGGCCCCAATAAATTAAAATTCTTTATTGTACAAATATTAAAAAATCATGTAAAACCAAATATAAAATTAATCCCATAGAAATACCACTTCATAACCCTGTTGAAAAACATGTATTTCTTGTACAATAAAAAGGGAATGAGAAAAATTCAATTCCATTAAATATCACTATAGAAAAAGATCCTATTGTTGTGGAGGTGGTTTTAATTTTCTTCCTCTCAATTTTGTAGCAATGAATACACACTACTTGGATGACATAGTAGAGAGCTGTTTTCATAAATGGCTTACTTTATACTCAACCTTGGGCTCGACACTCTGCAGAAGAGATTGTTCCCTGGGCTCTTTCTATATGGAATAATGAGACAGGATGGATCAAGGACCTCTCTGGAAAGATGAAGAACAAGCAGAGAACAAATGCATTGCCCCGCAGGGCTAGAGGACCCCACAGAGGAGGAGCGAGCAAGCTGTGCCCTTCAGGCACAGGCTGATGCCAGGCCCGCTAAGACAGAGCAGAGCAGCCATGCGTCCCACAGTTGTGAGCCCAATCCCATCTGTGCCAGTCCCTGCTAGGAATGAAGTCAGGGATGAAGCTGTTTGTAGGGGCATGGACCCCAAAAGCAAACTGTTCTAATTTATGTCCTTGAACAAAATCAGAAACATCCTTGGTCCCGGTCTGGCTGGAGGCCTAGAAAGGCAGAAGGGAGCATTCTCTGTCTTGTTATCTCTTTCTTCTTACAAACGATCACCTCTTCCTGGAAGCGATACAAGAGAAGCGACCCAAGCTGAGAACAGACACCTGGAAACCTTGAAGTGACCAGCTCACCCTCCTCTTTATGCCTCACCCCAGTCTCTGCCACAAATCCTATTAAAAAATACTTTGAAAACGCCTAGACTATCAGTTAGATGGTATCCCGTGTGCAGAGGCCGCCTCCTTCTGAACAGGAGCGCTGTCTCCTTTCTTAAGCTCACACCCACGAATCTATAATAAAACTCCTTTCCAAACTCAGCATTTGTCCACAAATTTCATTCTTCCGATTTGAGACCTCGGGAGAACCCAGAGGCCGCTGACTCAGTCGCGCTTTTGTGTGACTGTGAAACGAAGCCCCTGTATTACTTTAAGATGCTCCACCTTTCCCTCATCACACTAGGTAACAGAGTTCCATGACGAAGGAGAAAGTCTCTGGACCCTGCCGAGTGCCAGGCTGGTTAGCATTTGCACAGCTGTATCTGAACTGAACATTTCCCAGTGATTCTGTGGTGGGTCAGGGTGCCCGTGTCTGGGTGGAGTAGGAGGCGGGAACTCCCTGCCACACAGACCATGGTCCATTGCTGGTGAGGGCAAGTTAGGGAAGGCCGAGTTACAACCCCTGGTCCCTTCCCTGCTCTGCCACTCCCTCCGCAGAGTGAACCCCTCCCTTCTCTGGATGCTCCACATCTTCTAGGCTCCAGCTGGGCTCTGCCTCTTACCCTGTTCCTTGACACTGGCCAACTGCTCGAGCCTCTGGAAGCCCCCAGGTTCCTCTTCTGAGCAAATGGGCAAGAGGACCGCATCTAACTCAGAAAGGTCCTGTGCTTAGAATTTGACAAAGCAATTCCCAGGAAGCTCCTAACAAGGTGCTCATCACGCACTAGGTTTTGGGGATGGGAACTCTAGCAGCCTGCGCCTGAATCTATCGCAAATGGCTCTAGGGAAAAGTTATGAGGCTTCACAAGTCAGAAGAGAGGAGAAATGAGCAGCCCCAGCTTGCGTGCGCACAAGGCTCTAGGGAGGACCCTGTGCAGACAAGATTCCAAGGACACCAACTCCCTAGCCCAGATCCTCGGACAGGCACTGCCACCTGCTGGCAAGGAAGGAATTTTGCAAGAAGGCGCTTTCCGGGCTGATCCTGATGAGAAATAAACCTCTAATTCCAGAAGAGTGGACTCAGGTGGGAGCCCCAGAGATGGAAATGGGACTGGGATGCTAGAGCTATGAGACAGACCCTAGTTCAGCTCCCTGCCTTTAAACACACCAGCTCTACACTGCTTAACTTCCCAGGCCACCATTATCTGGTCCAGGAAACTTCTATTCTCGTTTTGTTTCTATTGTGATAAAATGCCCATCAAAAAGCAACTTTGGGAGGAAAGAATTCATTTGCCTTACAGTCCTGGTTACAGCCCATTATTGCAGAGGAATCAATGCAGGAATGGCTTCCACAGTCGAGAGCAGGAGAAAATAAACACACAGATCCTTGCTTGCTTGCTCTCAGCTAGCTTTCTTCCCTCTTACACTGTTCATGACCTCAGGCTTAGAGAATAGTGACACCCACAACGGGCTGTGTCTTCCTACATGAGTTAATAATCTAGACAATCCCCAGAGACATGCCCACAGGCCAACTAGAGATCGCCTCATTAAGGCTCACTTCCCAGGCGATGCCACTTAGTGTCAGGTTGACAGTTACAAACTAACCTTCACCATCTGCCCTTTGTCAGCTGGACACACAAGCATGCCACTGTAGCAGTACACTACAGCCTTTTACCCTCAATTCAGGGATAAAGGAAAGATAGAAAAAAATCTTCACTGCTTTCACAAGCAGCCTTGACATAGAACAAGAGAAAGGTAGAAATCTTCACAGCCTCTTTTAAGCTGTCCTAAGCTTGAAGAAGACTAGCTGACAGTGAGTCAGACTAGCGTCTTAGCTCATGGTCTATAAACTCAATCTCTCCAACCTTTGTTCTTTTAGGAATTATCACACTAGCTAATGGCAGCTTCCCAACCAACAAACCACCAACCAACACCTACTCGACCCTCAGGGCTTCAGACTTTTTATACCCTAAGCCAGAAGTTCCCATAAACGTCTGTGGCGCACAATCCCAAAAACAAGCTACAAGTGTCAGAATACCTGCACTGAACCAAATCCTAGCCACCTGCATCAAGCATTCCAAACCCAGCTCGTAAACAACTGAACCCACAGCTGGGGTGGGAACGCAAAGCTAATCCAAATGCCACTTTGCATTTTTACAGAAACCAAAATAACAAAAACTTTTTCCAAGTGTTCCTCTACATGCCACTTTAAGCCATAACTTTCCATCCCTTGTCCCTAAAGTTGCCTGTTAAAATCATAATATAATGCTGGGCAATGGTGGTAAACACCTTTAATCCCAGCACTCGGGAGGCAGAAGCAGGCAGATCTCTGTGAGTTTGAGGCCAGCCTGATCTACAGAGTGAGTTCCAGGTCAGCCAGAGTTACAACAGAGAAACCCTGTCTCGAAAAACCAAAAATAAATAAATAAATAATCATAATATAAAACACAATTCAGCCCCAGAAAGCCCCCCAAAGTCTTTAAAACTTCCAGCACTTCAAAATCCAAAATCTATTTAAATCTCCAAAGTCTCAGTTGTGGGTTCATATAAAATAAAAAACAAGGGGCTGATGAGATGTTAAGAGCACACTGTAGGAGTCAAAGGGGTTGAGGACACCAGGAGAAGATGGCCCACAGAATCAACTAAGCAAGGCTCACAGGGGCTCACAAAGACTGAAGCGGCAGACAGGGAACCTGCATGGCCTGCACTAGGTCCTCTGCATGTATTTTATGGCTGCTAGCTTGATGTTTTTGCGGGACTCCTAACAGTGGGAGTGGGGGGGTCTCTGACTCTTTTGCTTCTCTTAGGACCCTGTTCCTCCTACTGGGTTGCCTCATCCAACCTTGATGTGAGCGTTTGTACCTGGTCTTATTGTATCTTGTGATGTCGTGTTCATTTAATAGCCCTGGGAGACCTGCTCATATCTGAAGGAAATGGAGGAAAAGTGGATCTGGGGGAGAGGGGAGGTGGGGATCAGATAAATAAATAAATAAATAGATAGATAGATAGATAGATAGATAGATAGATAGATAAATAGATAAATGAATAAATGTGGAAAGAAAGGAAGGAAGGAAGGGAGGAAGGAAGAAAGAACGAAAGAAAGGAAGGAAGGAAGAAGGAAAGAAAGAAAAACTTTTAAAGGAGTAAGAGAGTTTACTGCTTTTCCAGAGGATCCAAGTTCAGATGCCAGCGCATTCACAATCACCTGTGACTCCATTGCCAAGGATTCTATCGCCCTCTTCTGACCTCACAAGTATTGCATTCAATGGGCAGATAAAAACCAAAGATGCAAGTGCACTTACACAATTAAAAATAAAGCAAAATCTTTTTTAAAAAAAAAAATCAAAAACAAGTAATACTGCCTTATTTGGAGTGAGAATGAATATTAAATGCCTAACAAAGCTGAGGAATCAGTGAAAGTGTCTCTCCCTACACACTCACTAGAACGTCAAGGTGAACGTATGAAGTCTCCACACTCCGGCTGTATCATCGCCCCTGAGTGCTTGTCACAAAAGCAGGTGCTTAGGCCCCTCTGAATTTGCTCTCTGTGGTGGCAGCCTTGATGTCTTCACTGTGGCAGATACCCCAATCCCACGTGATTCCTCATGCCCATCTGGGTTTAAGAGTTCCCACAACAGGGCCAGGACAGCAGGCTAGAGGTCCAGAATCCCAGAATGGCATTCTCTTGGCATCTCTCTAAGTCTCCTTTCTCCTATCCACACAAAGGACTAAGAGTCCTGTCTGGTCGGCCTTATGAGAAGGACTGTATTGGAGAAATAATGCCGGTGTTGACAGGAGAGGCTGGCTGGCCAGATGAGTACTGTACCTATTCCTCTCAAGCTGGCTCCTCGAGAACAAGAGGCTTTGGAGACAGGAAGTCACTGGAGTCAGGTGGGGTGGGAAGGGGGATGGGAAAAAAGGTGGAGTGGGTAGTTTTCTCAGGCTACTTCTAGCGGGGCGAGGGCACAGGGAACTGGGTGGGCAGAGGCAAATGGGCACAGGGAACTGGGTGGGCAGAGGCAAATGAAAAGTCTGGAATAAAAGATTCATTTCTATCACACAGAAAAGAAATCTAGACCAGAGATGATCTGTAAGTGGAGCCTCTAACTAGTAACAAGACCCTTGTTACTACCACACTGCACATTTTCGTACATACTGCAAGCAAAAGATTGGGCCATGTGGTGGTTCAAATGAGAATGACCCACATAGGCTCATATGTTTTAATACTTGGTTCCCAGTTGGTGGAACTGTTTGAGAAGGATTAGAAGGTGTGGCCTTCTCGGAGGAAGTATGTCATTAGTGGAGGGCTTTGAAGTTTCAAACATCTATGCCATTCCCAGTTAGCTCTCTCTCAATGTCTACCTTGGATGATATTTATCTCTATCTCTCTCTCTACTTGCATAATGGTAAGGTCTCAAAACATAAGTTCTCAGCTACTGTTCCAGTACGATACCTGCTGCCACGCTCTTTGTCATAATGGTCATGGACTCGCCCTCTGAAACCCAAACCCTAACCCTAATACTCTTCCATAAGTTTCCTTAGTCGTGGTGTCTTATTACAGCCATATAAAAGTAACTAAGACAGACCAGAAGACCCTCTGTGTCCCTTCCAACTCTATCCTATGATTTTAGAGCTGGCACACATCCTCATTCCCTCTCCTCCCTCTCTCTCCCTCTCTCCCTCTCTCCACCACTAACTCAAAATAAAATAGCCTCATACGTCCTTTGGCTCTCTGAGCACACCTTAACACATCTCATATGTTCGTTATCTCTCCCACCATACCAGTTCTCATCCCTTCTCTTAAACACCAGTGAACATTCTCCAGAACTGTGAAGCTCAGCTCAACTGCTTCAGGAAGCCCCCATGATCCCCTGCACTCGTTACTGCCATCAGTGCTTGTGACCTATAAGTTCAGAGGGTGTCTTCCCAAAGAAGGTTTCATACCAGAGGAATGGACTTTGACCTGTGGTCACAGTGTCCAGTAGTTAAGGCTCTGAGAATTCACATCACAAAGATGACGTCGTCAACCTAGGTGTGGTGTTCTGATCTTACTGTGAACATAAGTAAAGCACATTCAGAAATACCTCAGGCATTGGTGACAGACACCTTTGGAAATGTCTGTGAAGGAATTCCCAGGGAGGTTTAACTGGTGGGGAGAGACCACCCTGAAAGTGGGTAGCACCCCTCCATGGACTGGTATGCCAAAATGAATAAAAAGGGGGGCTTGGACAAAATCAACGTCACTTTGTGATGAAAATTCTTGAGAAAGTAGAGATCAAGATACAAGAGACATACCTCAATAGAATAAAGGAAATTTATAGTAAGCCACAGGCAATATCATGCTAAGTGGAGGAAAACTCAAAAGCATTTTCACTAAAATTGGGAACAAGACAAGAGTGCCACCCGCTCTCTCCATTCCTCTTCAGCGTTGCAAATGAAACCTCAACTAGAGCAGTAAGGACTGAAGGAGATAAAGGCAGTGCAAAGAGGAAAGCAAGAATTCAAAGGATCTTTATTCGCAGATGAAATGATTTATACATAAAAGACCTAAAAACCCCTTCAGAAAACTCCTACAGCTGATAAACACATTCAGCAGAGTAGCAGGGTGCAATACTAACACACAAAAAATCAGTAGCTTTCCTATATTCAACAACAAGTATACCAAGAAAGAAATCAGAGGCACATTCCCATTCACCACAGCGTCAGAAACAAGAAAACATCTTGGGAAAATCTAACCAAGGAAATGCAAGTCTCATACAAGCAAACACTGGCTTCTTAAATGTCAGCTCTGGGGATGGAACACAGGCCCCAGTGCTTTGCCTACAAGGCAGCTTACCAGCTGAGCCATCTCCTCAGCCCCAGCCTCTATATTTAACAGCTTCTATTATCTCAAATTAATTTAGCAGTTTCCTGTTCCACTCTCACAGAAAGCTTAATGGACTCATAACCTAGTAAAAGAGGCCTTGATGTGACATAATTCTGGAACTGGGCACAAAGGTCCTGAAAAGTTTGCAAAGACAGGATTCCTGCGGATCACCCAGGAAGGCTTCACAAAAGAACTAAAAGGTGAGCTGGGCCTAGCTAGCATGAACAGTCTGGACAGCTGAGAGCCCTGGGAAGGGACTCACATCAGCCAGCAAAGGCCTCGGAGTACCAACAGTCTGAGCCCCGGTGAGGGCAATTTGTTCGCTTCAAGGAGTCCAAACCAACCACTGGGAGCTTGGCAGTTTTGTGGATGGTTTGTGGAGAATAGAGTCATCAACAGGTCCTGGAGGAAACCCAGAGTGACAGCCAGTCTGTTGAGCAGAACACAGCAGCAGCCTTTGCCACAGCTTGCAACATGAGCTTTCCCTGAAGAATTGAGAGCTCCCTCTCGAAAGTCCCCACCAAGCCTGGAAGAGTGGCTTTGAAAGAGGCAAATTGGGAGTCCTTGCTGGGGTCACTCTTGTAGATTCCAGGGGGTTTCCATTGCACTAGATTTCCAGAATACCCCTTAAATGACTCATGTCTCTCCTTATTTTCTCTCCCTCCCTCTCCCCCTCCTGACTCCTTTTGTTCCCATTCCCACCCTCCCCCAGCCCATCTGCAGCATCTGTTCTATTTCCCCTTCCCAGGAAGATCCATGTGTCCCACTGGGGCCCTCCTGGGTCTGTGGATTATGTATAGTACAATGCCATTTACTAGCCTGAACAGGCCATCTCCTGTAACCAGGCAAGGCTTCCAGTGGTTGGGACACCAACCCAGCCACAAAACCTTCAACCTATAACCTAACCTGCCTGAAGGATCTGTTGGGGCAATGGAAGGGCAGAACCCACGCCAAGGGAGGGAGCTCATTCCTGACGCTGCAGAGCTGGCCAGGAACCTGAGACTGGATAGCCCCGAGATGATTCCTAATGAGATTCTGCTATGTCCATAGATCGTCATCAGAGAGGCTTCCTCCAGCAGCTGAGGGGAGCAGATGCAGAGACCCAGAGCCAAACATTGGGCAGAGCTCAGGGAACCTCGATGAAGAGAGGTAGAAGGGATTGCAGGATCAGAGGGATCAAGGGAACAAGCCCCACTGAGTCAACCGTCCAGGACTCTTAGGGGCTCACAGAGACTGAAGTGGTAGACATGAGCCTGCAGGGTCCCCTACACATATCTTATTGTTATCTGGCTTGGTGTTCTTGCAGAACCCCTGAAAGTTGGAGAGGGGATCTTTGACCCTTTTACCTGCCCTTGGGATCCCTTTCCACCTGATGGGCTTCCTCCTCTGGACTTGATGTAGCAGCTTGTGCCCAGCTTTATTCCATCTTGATATGCCATTAGAATGGTGACCCTGGGAGGCCTGCTCTGTTCTGAGGGGAAGGGGGCAATGGTTCTGGGGGAGAGGGGAGATGGGGGAATGGAAGGAAGGGGTATGGGTGTCAGGGTGTATTATACAAGAGAAAAAATAATAAATTTAATTAAAATGTTTTAAAAAGAGAGATAAACTGTCCTGTGGTTGCTGGAAAGATTTGGGGGGCTCTCAGAGACAGTGAGTGTGGGATCCCCAGGGTTGGAGAGTAGTAGAAGTTGAGGCCAGAAAAGTGCCCTCGCTCCCTGAAAAGGTGAAGCGGGACGAGACAATTGGCAAACTCCTCCTCTCCTAGTCCGGGAAGGTCCCTAGTCAAAATATTAGTTATAACTTGCTTGCTTCTCAGAAGCTAAAGTGCTTTTCGGAAGCTAAAGGGGCATGTTTGCCTGTATTGTAGCTGAATCCATCGGGTGGATGCCTCGCTTTCCCTTCTCAGGTGTTCCCGCCCTATGCTAATTAGGCTTCTCCGCCTCCCGCCTTCTCTGGGAAAGATTTAAACAGGGAAAAGCCTGCCAATAAACGAGTTCTCGTGTTCATCAAACCCAGCTCCCGAGGCATTCTTTGCGCCCTGTCATTTCTCAGGTCCGCAGGTGGATGGTTTCGCGAAAAGTCAACAAACCCTACCTTGGGCCCGCGCATCCTGCCGCTTAAGTCTAAGCCCATTCGCCTGGCCAGCAAACGGGGGCCAGACTGCCTGAGGCGGGACATCCTTCAGCTGCCGTCCGCAGGTTCCACGTGAGAGCCCGGGGAAAGAGACCAACAAGGGAGGTAGGAGGAGCAAGTGAGCCACGGGACTGGAAATACACTCAGGGCTGGGGCAGCACTAGATCTGCCATCCCCACTCCCCTCCCTCCCCCCACCCACCTCTTCCTACCAGCATTTGATGCCATTTCCTTTGGTTTGCTGTTTGGTTTTATAGCTTTATTTTTGTCATTTTTAGATAGGGTCTCACACCATAGCCCCATCTGGCCTCAAGCTCATTGTGATCTCCAGGATGCTGGGGTTACTGGTGGGAGCCACAGGGCTTGCTTGTCTTCTTGAACAACCACTCTGACTGGGTTAGGATGAAGTCTCAATGTAGTTTTGATTTGCATTTCCCTAGTGGTTGAAAATGTTCAACATTATTTTCATATCTTTACTGACCATTTGTATTACTTCTGTTCTTTTTCATTTGTACTATTTTAGAGACCAGGTCTCATGTAGCCCAGGCTGGCTTTACACTGACAGTAGAGCCGAGGACCACCTTGAATTCTTGATCCTCTTGTTTCCCCTCCCAAGTGCTTGCACTGCAGGTGATACCACACAGCCTGCTTGTATTTCTTCTGTTGAGAATGGTCTGATCCATGTACCCGTAGGTTGACTGGATTTGTGGGTTAATTTCATAGTTCTCCGTGTGCTCAGAATAGCAATCCCATGTTAGATGGAAAGTCAGCGGAGGTTCCTCTCACGCTGCTGCTCTCTTCGCTCTAGGCTGTTTCCACTGCTGTGTGCCCCGCCCACACCCCCAACACCCTGCAGCCTGTTTGTCTATTCTTGCTGCATTTGCTGTTGGAATCTTTTAGAAAACCTCACCTGTGCCTATAGATTCAAGAGTCTTCCTCTATTCACTTCAAAGTTTTAGTCCTTATGTCACTGTGTTTGATCTGCTTTGAGCTGATTTTTTTGTAGAGCATGAGAGACAGGGATCCAGTTCATTCTTCTATGGGGGTGGGGGGGGGCTGCCCAGGGGCTATGTCTTCTGCACATCACTTTTGGTAGTATGTCCATTTTCAGTGTTTATTCTGCCAATCCATGAACATGGGAAGAAGCGTTTCCATCTTCTACGGTCATAGTCCCTTCTCACTGCTGTGTTTTCAATCATCTCCCAGCTCTCCATGCACCGCCCATGCTGAGGCTTCAGAGCTAACGGGACAGCAATTAGCTCCTAGGGTTCTGAGTGACTTGGGAAAAACCCAGACATGGAAATTTAATCCTCAGCAGAAGGCTCACCAACTCTCCAAGTACTCTACATCCAACCACTCATCCATCCTCCTCAGCCACCTCACAGAGCTGAACAGCTCAGGGAAGCTGAGTCTCAGAGAGGCTAAGATGGAAGGACGAAGCTGTAGCTGAATACAGGACTTTGCTCCCTTGTCCCTCCACATTTCATTCCTCCAAGAACACTCTGGCTTGGAGAGACAGAGGAACACCCTACCAAGTCAGGCTAGAGCTAGGAGTAGAAGAAGGTGGTTGTCATGGTAACAACTGGACAGAGCACTGTGCTTATTACTCAGTTGTTCCTGCTTCAAGGAGAACAGGGAGAGGGGTCAGCCAGGACAGAAAGTCTGGAGACAGAGGAGGTAGCAGGTGAGAGGAACAGTATGGATTTTGGTGTTGGAAAACTAGGACCTGCGTGTGTGCCCTGGAGAGAGTCCCTGCTTTTGTGGGGGCCTCTGAAACTGTCAGAAACATCAGGCCCTATGTACTCCAGGACCCTACAGTCCTGACACTTGTAACTTCTCTCTCATGAATCAAGCTGAGAGCCTGCAGAGGGCTGAAAATACCACCAATGAGATCTAGAGATGACAACTGTGACAAGCTCACTTCTCCCCCAGCAGACAGAAATTTCCTTAGCCTTAGCCTTCCTGAGGGTGGCAAGATTGTAAAAAGGTGCAGTGATCAAAATTGGCCAGCAGGTGGAGCCAAGTACCCTGGAATCCTCGGCAGATTTCTAGTTTGGGTTTTGTGGAGGGCGGGGTGGATTTTGTTGGTTTCTTTTGTTTGTTTTTACATGTCTGTCTGTCTGTCTGTCTGCAAGGGCCACCTACATGCCACAGCAATTGTGTGGAAGTCAGATGACAACTTTCAGGAGTTGGTTCTCGTCTCCCACCATTTAGATCCCAGAGACTGAACTCAGGTCTTCAGGTTTGGCAACAAGCACTTTAGCTGCTGGGCCATCCCACTGGCTCCTATTTCCAGTTTTTCGTTCCAAAAACAAGTCAGAGAGGTGGGAGATGTATCTGAGGTCTCCCACCTGCTAGCTGTCAAAGCTAGACATAAGACTCCAGGGCCAGCCATTATCTTTTCTGTCTACTCTCCTCAGCACGGCCAGCAGGACTCTGGTCAAGCAGAATATATTCCAAGATACTCTGATCTAATGATAGCTTGCTTGTGACAGGTTAACAGGAAATAAGGAAGAGAGTAACCGGTCAGAGGAATGCAGGTTAGCAATTCAGAGCACCCAGGTTTGCACATACACATGGCACATGTCAAAACTGAATGATAAAGGTGAGCGCAAAGGCTTAAGGAGTATCTGTGGACTGTTTTATTGTGTGGCCCTACCTTGGGCTCTCACACTTGTGCAACCCTTTCCCCTTACTTCCTTCTGTCCTCACCCCCTCCCTGGGCTGTAAACACCTGTCAGCTGGATCCTGAAACCTGGCACATCTGTTTCTTAAGCATCACTTCCTGGTTCTGTGTGATAAGGAGTCAGACTTACCAAGACGATGAGGCAGAGGGAAGAGGCAGAGGCTGGATGGCCAGGGAATGAGACAACCCAGAGGTCATGAGAGTCTCACACTTACCATTCATCAGCTGCTTCACAACCGAAGTGTTTTAGAATTGTGTTCACTCCCGAGCTAGCTCCATCTTCCTCACCTCTCCTGTCTCCAACCTTCTACAGAATCTGGAGCCAGCCTGTTCTCCGCTGTGAACAATTCCATCTCCCAGCAGCCCATACAAATCCCTCCCTCCTCAAACAGACCAGCTGTTTTTCAGGTACAGGTGTTTCTCTAGCGAATCTTCTGGAGGCAGAGCATCCTGTCTCAAGGTCAGGACCCAAACTGCTTGGGAGAATGGCAGAGACATGTTCTAGTTTGATATCTACTACTGTGATAAAATTTCTGGCCAAAGGCAACTGAGAGAAGGAAGCAGTTTGTTTCAGCTTATACTTCCAGGTCAGTCCATCACAGAGGGAAGTTGAGCCAGGAACTCAAGCAAGAACCATGGAGAAGGGTGTTTACTGGCTCTCACAGGCTCATGCTTAGCTGGCCTCCTTACACAGCCCAGGTCTACTAGCCCAGGGAATGGTACCACCAACAGTGGACTAGGAGGCCCTCCTATGTCAAAAAACAATCAAGAATCTCCCCACACACATGCCCACAGACCAACCTGATAAAGACAATTATTCAATTGAGACCTTTTTTCCTAAGTAATTCTGAGTTACTATAGGACAAGCACTGTGGAATCCACAAATTCGGTTCAAGTCTGACCCTGCTCTGATGTCCTGTGACAGAGGACACGTCTCCCAACTAGAGGTACCATGCTTCCTATTCTGTTCACTCTTCCCTAGGATATGGCTGAACCAATCCAACTCTGACTCCATGTGACCTTGGCCAGGACTCGGTGTACCTGGGTACCATCCTAGTGCAGAGTTTTCTCACTGCTATGCCACAGGTTCTTTGCTGCTTCATTGGTCTCCAGCCAGGATCATGGGATGAGACAGGACTCCACAGCCTCTAGAGCCCTCATGGTACTGGAGACTGGCCTGTCTTTAGACTCAGCTGGCTATGGAATATGTACAGACATCATATGTACAGACAAGAAGCCAGGGCCTGTGACTGTATTGTCATTTTAATGCTACATAAATAGAATTATGCAGCATGTAGCCCTTAGGGCTTTTTTTTTTTCTAATTCTTATAATTAACTCCCCTGGGATTACTCCAGATCTTCCACAGATCTATTATTGGTTCATTATTTAATTGTTGAGCAATCCCCATGGTATGGCTATATCAGAGTGTGGGGTCTTTCCAGTTTGTGGGGGGCATTACAAGCATAGCTGCTAGGCAAACCGTGCTCTCCTTTCTGGCCACTAATTAACACAGATGCCCCTACCTCACCGAAGTCTTTGTGCCTGCTGTGATAAACGTGCTCTGTGACTACACATCATCCTTTCTATGCCAAATCCTAGTGGCTCTGGAAAACCCCAGCCAGATGCTTCCAAACAGGTTTTTATCACTTGATAGGCATCTCCATGCTGTTCCCTTCAGGAAATAACATAGAACAAGCATGAGGTTAAAGCCACACAACAGATGCACTGCAGAGGCTGCGTGCATAGAGCTGTGACATCTAAAAGCCAGTCCTCCTAATCTGTTTCATGGTCGTTATCCTAACAACTGAGAGTTGTTTCCATGCTGATGGCTCAAGGTGACAGCGTCATGTTACAAAAAGCAAGAACTCTGGTGCTCTGGGTTTGAGCCCCATCACTGATAGCTTTGTGACCTCAGACAACTCTCCCAAGCCTCAGTTTCTTCATCTGTAAATGGGCATGTTAACAGCAAGGTGATGGGTGCAAGCAGTACATGATATACATTCAGGACAGTGTCTGGGACACGGTCACATGGCAGGCTCTGTCAGGGACACTCACACGTGGGCTCTCAGTAGATGCTTTACACAGATTAATCTAACAATGGCTGTGATTCACAGCATCACAAGACTGATTTTACAGATAAGATTTAAGAGATGATCACATGTTCATGGTCAAAGAGCTGACAGATGAGGGAGCAGAGATTCATTTATATGTCTGTCTGCACCAGTCTTGCAACTCCAAAACTGGGGGTGCCATTACCCTGGCCCACAAGTAACTATGAGAATTAAAGTACATGCCACAGTACTTCCATGCGAGTGCTCCCTAATGACCTTCCTTTTAGCTGTTGGTAGTTGATAACTCAGCAGTTCCAGAGAGAGTAGATATGGGTTCCTTGGGTTACGTATCAGCCAAGGCAGCAACAAGGGTGTGATGGGTGCATCTGTAAACATCTGTCCAGCTTACCTGACTGGACAACTAGACCAGAGACAAGCTCCATGGTTCATTATGAGTAGCTGCCCCTCCCGTCCTCTGAGGCCTCTGCAGCTGCAGCATGGAGATGGCTCAGCCAGAATCACCATGAGCTAACCCAGAACAGAACACACGCACCCCATATTATTTCCCCAGTATCTCTCTACACATGCTGAAGTCAGGTTGGATCTAATGTCAGAGAAATACAAGTAGAGCTCAGGACACTGGGTACAGGGCCCAACTGAGTCTCCTGACTCCTGCCCACTTCATTTACCAAAGCCCTAAATTCCAGAATCTGCAAAAAGTAAGTGGAAGTAGGATGCTCGGCTACAAATGTGACACCTGTATCACACCATCCCACAAGGCTCAGAGGACAAACAGCATGGGAGAAGAGACAGACTGCAAGAGAGAATTCGTGGAGGATCACTGTGAGTGTCTTCCAGACATGACAGGAACACTCTCTCATGAGCTCACAGCAGCTGTGGATGCCTGCACACAACCTGAATAAGATCAAGGCAGTCAACATGCCGGCATGGATGGGGAGGGGCTCATGAGCCCCAAGTCCTAGCTGAGGAGCTATTGATGGCTGCTGTGGAAGGGATGAATCAGCTTCCTGCAGGGTGTGGCCCCTGGTAAGTTGCCCGTGTTCCGATGGATGGTCCTACATATATGCACATATGGGCAGCACTAATGGGACCCGGTGGGTTATTATTTTTAAAGTCTTTTTAAAGGACATGGAGTCGGGAGGGAACATTGTGAGAACTGTCTAGGAGAGTCAGAAATGGGGCTAGAGTATACAGGATGCAAACGCATTGTTCAGGGGTATGAAATTCTCAAACAATTACAAAGTACTTTAAGAATAGAAATGCATTCATAGTCACTTGACCTCCACCTTAGGACCAGCTGGAGTGCACAGCAGTGGCAGTGTATACAGAAAGCACAAGTGTGGGCCAACTACAGCTTCCTTCTGTCCAAGGTCTTCACACAGCCCACTCAAAAACTTACTGTCTGGCAAGTGCAGCATTAACCTGTCAGTGAGACATCCATCACTTTTCTTCACCTTTAGCTCAATAACAATTGCTGAGAGAGCCTCTGGATGTCCCTTTAACTCTGTGAGGAAGCGACAGACATAAAGCACTCAGGGACATGAGATTCCTCCAGATGGCACAATAACCAGCAAGGATTATGAGCAGAGAAATAAGCAGACCAGAGTCTGAAGAGTGGACTGCAGCTAGAGTCACATCAGTGCATGGATTTTCAAAGTTCCCCGCACAGATTCGACAGGAGCCTTAACAACATGTTACCTAAGAGGTAACCATTCTCAGAAGAGGCTTGCCATTCTCAGAATATCCTTGTTTCTCAAATGCTTCATTTTTAAGCCTGTTATAAAAATGGACAATATTAAAGTAAAAAAAAATAATTTAATTCTTGATGTTTTTGAAATATCACACTTAGAAGCAAGCATAATTATATTTTATTGTAAAGGTTTTCAGAGAGGGGCAGGGCTCTCAAAAGTTATCAGAACCACAAAGTTAATGAACATTTTTAGAAAGCCTGGATACCAAAATAGCTTTTAATTGTTGAAAATTGTAAAGAAGGCTTAAGAGTGTAGGATGGCCACTGAACTTTTTCAAAGCACACTAACAAATACATTAAACAAAGGAATAATCAGGGAAATGTATTATGTCTGAGGCTGAATCCTGTTATAAGTGAAAACTTTCACAGAACTCAACAAAAAGCCATCACCAAAAGAACTTCCTCCTCCGGAGTTGGCAACTGAAGAGTGCACCCAGCATGGATGCAGCCTGAAGAGGCCCAGAGCATCTGCAGACAGGCCACTGCATGGCCTTGAATCCAGTTGAGCAGGGGTCTCGCTGGGAAAGGAGTCATTTGAAGCCAAAGGGCACTTTGCTGTGGTTTATATATGTGGCTACAAGTTTCTCCTTCATGCCAAACATCCAGAGATGAAGGGCAGATGACACTGTCTGCCCATCTCACTTGGGGCTTATCTAGTCTCAGTTCTCCAAAAGCCCCAGACGTTATTCTGGAAAGGAGAAAGACCATGGTGCCAAGAATGTCGTAAATGCCAGGATACCAAATTGAGGGGTTTTTTCCTCTCCTGTTTAACAATTCTACCCACTGGCTGCAAATTAAACCCATGACAAACTTTTAGTGTTTTCCAGTATTTTTAAGAAAGTCCAGCTTTTTTTTACCAGAATGTCCCACTGACTTTCTGAAACATGTCTTTTCAAATAATTTACTACTTATAAGACTGGGAAGAGCAGCATGGGGACCTGAGTGTGTCAGCCACGTGGAGAAGCAAGACCCTTTTAAGCCTTCACTCCAGCCTGGGTTTTCACACTAGACAATGTCTGCCTCTGGCTACAGGGCATCCCTGAGGAAAGTGGGTTTCTCAACCATCAAGATCTCACATAGATTCTTCTCTGTTCTTCAGGGCTCTGTCAGAGCTCTCTGGGCTGGCGGCTCACCCCTTGGTGACTCTGTCTTGCTTTCAATAAGAGAGATCTGTAGCACAGGCAGGAGAAGCTGGAAGGCATCTTGAATGTAGGAGGCACTGTTCGAGGCCTAGCAGGATTGAAAAGTCACCAAAAAGAATGTTACAATCACCAGAAAGATAAACACTTAAAGACACATTCCAACAGAAGCTTCAGCTCATGAAGTAAAGAAAGGACAGACTTGACTACTGCACTGAAGCTTGACAACACAGACCTAGCACTCGGATAATCATCAAAAAGAATGCCAGCACCCCAACTCTCCCATCAGACATGGCAGCTTTGACTGTTACTCAAATGACATCCCATGACTGAATGGGTACACTCTGTTCCAGCACTGGAGTCAAGTGCTGACAGACGCTCTCAGGAGGCTCTGAACCATCATCACAGCTCCTCCTACAGACTCAGTGCCATGACAGAAGCACTGTGCTCAGAGGTGGAGATCAACAGTACAGACACAGTCTGCCTGGTGCAATGGGGATGCAGACAAGAGCCTTAGAGAATCATTACGTCCAAGTTTGCAGATCTGATTCTTATCTGACAAGCTCTTCCCTTCCAGAATAGCAACAGGTGGTTTATTACACTAAAATAAAAATGTACATTTTCAAGGACAAGAGTGTTTCAAATTTGTATGTAAGAATGCCATTCAAAATGGCAACAGGGAACTTACACCAAGAGAACCTGCCTGTTGTGAACTTATCAATGGTTGGCACTCCACTCAGAACTTCAGTGGGACACTTGATAACACAGTTTCCAGCCAAAAGAGACCTTAGAGATCATCTAGTTACAGCTCCGTACACTTAAAACAAGTAAGGTTGCCAAGCAGGGCATCTCCATCCCAGGACTACAGAGCACACGAGGGAGGCCCAGGGAGGCCCAGGGAAGCCTCCTGGCTGCAAAGTGCTTTCAACTCTGCCAGTTACTAAACGAAAAACTCATATTTAAAAATAGCTTAACTGATCATAAGAGTCCTCTTGAGCTACTCACAGCTGGGTAGCTGGAGAGTTTATTTTTTTTAAGCTAAACAGTCTAGTTGGTTTCTTAAAAACCCAATTCTTTCTATTTACATTTTTATTTATTTACTTGTGTGTGTATATGTGGGAGTTTGCATGCTGTAATATACATGTAAAGGTCAGAGAACAATTTTCTCTCCTCCCACCTGGATCCTGGGGAATCACACCCAAGCTGCCAAGCTTGGTAACAAGCACCTTTATCTACTGAGCCATCTCATACTTAAAACTTAGCAAATTATCAACACATTTCTCTAAGTAGTTCTACATAGTGTGTTCTAAACAGGCATCAGAAGTCTAAGTTGTCAAAGTTCTGAAAGCATGGACTCTAGAAACCTCCCATACTGGTGGCAGTTTTACCAACTATGGCATCTTCTCACTCTTCCTCTGGAGATTTTGTTGGTTATTTTGTTTTGTTTTGTTTTTTATGTGCATTGGTTTTTGCCTGCATGTATGTCTGTGTAAGGGTGTTGGATCCCTGGAAATGGAGTCACAGACAGTTGTGAGCTGCCATATTTTTGCGAAGAATTTAACTTGGCGCCTTTGGAGAGCAGCCAATGTGCTTAACTCCTGAGTCATCTCTCCAGCCCCCTCCTCTAGAGACTTAAACCCTATGGTCCTAACACTCACAGACTGACATGCAAGGATATGCAAGCTCTGGTGCCACTCTGTCAAAACAGAGATGGACTTTGTTCTTGGAAATGACCACATGTCTAGTTTTCTAACACCTCTGCATAAGGCCCAGCCCTTCAGGAAGGAGTGCTTGTCTGAGTGAGTTTCAGTCCTTTGTGTTTAGCAACTGGTCTCCAGAAAATGTTCCATTACTGAGAATTGTGCATTAAGCTGTCAAGGGGTAGAGACTGAGTAATGACAGCCTAGGACTTCTTCCATCCACTTTACCCTGCAGCTTTGTTACACCTTCTGACTAGCGAGTAGGGAGTGTACATCAAATAAATACCATTTCATCATATCTGTATCAGTAGGGCTAAACTGCAATCTGGTTTTTAAAAAGCAAACACTAAGGATACAATACAATACAAAATACAATATAATTAATGCATAATGCCTTAGGAGTCAGAGATGTAGAAATCATTACTACTAACCTCTAGAAACACCGCGGTGATTATTGGATTAACAACATCTGCCTTTTCTCTCACCTGAAATAAAGGAAAGAGTTTTGTCATGGCACACCTTAAAAAACAACAGGCAGAACAGATTCTCATCTTGAAACACACGAGTAAACACAGGCACAAACATCTCGATTGACCAAGGGAGATCAAAGTGTCATCTCTGGAAGGAAACTTTAAGTGTTTTAAATTTCCTTGCTTTACCTTTCTATGCTGCCAAACACTGCTTTGTAGTTTGGTTTTTTTGCTGCTGTTATTGTTTTGTGTGTGTGTGTGTGTGTGTGTGTGTGTGTGTGTGTGTGTGCACGCGCACGCGCACACATACTCCCAAGGTCCACGGAATGAGTGTGGAGGTCAGAGGACAATGTTTCAAGGGTCAGTCCCTCTCCTTCCACATGGCTTCTAGACACTGAACTCATGTCATCAGGCTTGCTCAGCAAGTGCCTTTACCCTGAGTCATCTCACCAACCCTACAGTCATTTATCAACTTCTTAAAATATCTTCATTCTGTACAGTGTAAACACAAAATGGAGTTTTATTCAGGCAAAAAGAGAAATGAGGGTAGTCATTAACAGGAAAGATGGTACTCTCCAGAACCATCTTCATGTTAGTAGAGTAACATGGCCTCAGAAAGAAAAATGTATTTTCTCTAATAGATGGAATCTAGAGTAGCACATCCCTGTGCGTGTGGAGAATGGGATGCAGGAGGCAGGACAGTATTAGCGGAACTGTTTTACAGACAGAAGGTGATCACTCAGCACTAGGATGGACAGAAAATGGGGGTGAATATGAACAAATTCAATGACAAATATGTATGAAAACATCCTGCACTGCTTAGGTGGAGCTAGCAGGGTGCACACTAGCACACAGGCATTCGCTGCTCTCTTCTAACTGCAGACAATGTGACCACTGCTCCAAGTGCCTGCTGCCTCAACTTCCCCATCATGATGGACCACATTCTGTAACTTTCCCCCTTAAGCTGTGTCTATCACAATACCCTATCACAGCAGCAGGAAGAGAAACCAAGACAGTGCACTCAAAGAAATTTTAAAGCAATGAAATAAACATGCAGATAAACTGTAAGAAGGGCAGTTGGAAATCTGACTACAAACTTCAGAACAATCTAAAACAAGCATACAGTTTTACACCTCAACGGCTTTGAAGACAGGCCCTTTGTGAGTCTCATTTCATGCAAACACAGCACAAATTTTAACCAAACAGGTTGGCACTTTGTATTCACTCACTGTCTTAAAAGGCCCTCACAGAACACACAAAATGACTCTATTAAACTAATTTCAGGAATCCTAGGAGCTCACTTGAAGAAAATACTAGGAGGAAAGAGAAGCTACATCTTAGGGTTATTTCAAAAAGAAAAAGTCCAAACTCAAGCATTAGAATTTACTCTGGGCCACAGTTTTGCTAAATTCAGGGCTCCACCGCAATGCTGCCACAGCACTAACATGCACACTTGTCAGGCTGCTTTCATCTGCTTCCCTGCTCTTGGTCTATCTCACTCTGTGATCAATAGTTTCCCAATCGCCTTCCACTCACAGACCTTCAGTAATTTTAGACTGTAAATGTAGGAAAGGCAGAGTAGCAGACAGCTAGAGCAGGAGGCCGGCTGAAAATACCTTCAACCACACACAGGAAATAAGGCAAGGCTACAGACTCTCAAAGGCCACTTCCAGTGGCATATTTCCCCCAGCAAAGATCAACGTCTATAAATTCCGTGACCTTCCCCAACAGCACCACCAACTGGGGACCAAATGGTTAAATATGCAAACCACCACAGTATGAATCATATACTTAAATACAGACATGAGAAATAAAACCATGTGTCTATGGACTCATGACGTCTGGCAAGGCGACAAAGACTTCAGAGGGGAAAGGGCAATCTTTACAGTGGTACATGAGATAGAAGAATGCAAACCAATGAAACTACACTCTGCACCGCACACCACACACAGGCAAATTACTCAACATTCATCACAGACATAGGAACTCATCAACACTCATCAAAGAAAATGCAGTTAGTCCTGGATTAGATAATGCCTTCTCAGTTAAAACAGCAAAACTGTATATGAATTATCATGTCATATGAAGACCAATGAAAGTAGAATTTTGTTGAAATTTTTAAACTGTGCATAGGACATTATCAAAATAAACAGGAAAGGTGGCACACACCTGTAATTCCAACAGGCAAGAAGCAAAGGATAGCAAGTTCAAGGTCAGCCTGGGCTACAAAGACTGTCTCAAAAATCCAAAAGAAGGACCTATATATAACTCAATAGTAGAGTGCTTGCCTTGCATGTACAAGTCCCTGGTTTGACCCCCAGCACTGCAAAAGCAAACAAACCAAAAGTGAAAATAATCCATGTACTGAGGGAAAGTCTCTGTCTATCACATAGCTGACAAGAAACTTACATCCATAAGATACAAGAAGTTCCTACATGTCAGCAATAAAAAACAAACAACCCAATTAAAGTTACTGCAGCAGACACCTCTCCAAAGCCACATAAATAGCCAAGAAGTGTGTGGAAAGACACTCAGTACCATTAGGCACTGGAGAAATGCAAATCTAGTCAGCAATGAGACATCACTTCGCACTCACCAAAACAGCGAAAACCACAAAGAAATCATAGCTAGTACTGGTGAAGATGCTAGAAAACTGGGATTGCATACACACTATAAGAATGTAAAACTGTGGAGCCACTTTGGAGGCAATTTGACATTTTCTATGCCACCCATAAGGCCCAGCAATTCTGCATCTAGTATTCTACCCAAGAGAAGTGAAACACATTCACACAACTCACATGTTCATGACAACATCATTCACAACAATTACAAGCAGGAACAGTCCAAATGTCTGTCAACTAAAAAACAGATAAAATGTGGTATAGTCATCCATAAAATAAAGTATTAATGAAAAAAAAACACAAGAAGTGCTAACACATGCTAAAACAGGACCAACTTCAAAACTACCATGCTAATCTTATAAAATATACATGTGTGACCTCATTGATATAAAATATCCAGAACAGGAAAGCTTTATGGAGACAGAAAATGTACCAACACTGCCCAGGATTAGAGGAGTGTGGAGAAGGACATGGAGAGTGCTAATGTGTGGCAAACTTAGGGAGCAGTAATGAAATATGCTAAGATCCAATTCTAATAATGACTGTACATCTCTGTAAATAAACTAACTACCAACTTAAACAGGTGAACTTTATGGTATGTAAAATATACCCAAAGCATTTAGAAATCAGCCCCATGAGGCAGGAATTCTTACCCCAGCAGTGGTCAGGCAGACGGTGAACTCTTTGGACAGGGAGGCCAGGTCTTTACACAGCATGATTGTCATCCTGGAGAGAAGAACAGGTCAGAAGAGTTCTGCTCTTCTTCTTTTCCTCTCTATTCATTTAATAAACTACATTTAACAACTGCTATACAGAAACAGATCACTCCTAGTAACAATAAAGAAGGATTCTTTAAAGGTGTTAATCTATCTTTCTCTCCTAGTGTTTCAGTATGGAATGCACATTTCTATAGTCACACACTTAAGAGATGGAGTGACTCTGCTACTTGCTCTGTACTCCATCTTGGGCTTCAGTACCTACCCTCAGTACGTGGAAGGT
Source organism: Cricetomys ansorgei (assembly GCA_026225945.1). Taxonomy (NCBI): domain Eukaryota; kingdom Metazoa; phylum Chordata; class Mammalia; order Rodentia; family Nesomyidae; genus Cricetomys; species Cricetomys ansorgei. Next base: position 1,047,879 of record JAMJFZ010000573.1, on the reverse strand, counting down.
GTTAAGTGCTGGTGGGTGTCCATTTCTTCCTGCTACAGACAGATCCCTTACCTTCCTTTTCCTACAGGGGATGCTTCTTGGGTGAATGAGCTCTCTGGCTCAGCAGTGGAAGCCAAGCTGTTCTTCCCTCATCATGACTTCTGAACCAACCATCCTCTCTCAGGTTCTAGTTCCCTCAAGGCAGGAACTAGCTTTTTTTCCTAGCGCCCTTTCTTCTTGTCCAAGTCCTTCCGGCCTGAGTTGTAAAAACAGCTCCATGCTCTTGCTCATCTCTCACCTACATTGTTTTCTTGGCTGTTCCGCACCTTGTGTGATAATTTCCTAAAGCTCAGACCCTGGCCTATTCTCCTTATCATGCGATGACTCCTTTACTCTCAACATCACTATCAAACAGGCACCGAGATTATTGGTTTGTTTGGTTTTTTTGTTTTTGTTTTGAGACAGGGTCTCTCTATGTAGCCCTGGATGTCCTAGAACTCACTATGTAGACCAGGCTGGCCTCAAACTCACAGAGATCCATCTGCCTCTGCCTCTCAAATGATGGGAAAACAATGGAACTAAAGGAAGTTAAGGAACGTGGCCACTGTCACTCAGCTTATAAACAACAGTTGGCTTAAAAGAGTAATTACAAGACATCTTAGTACTAAAAGTCTCTTTAGAAACCTCACAGTTTTGAGTGTCTATTGGTCTTATCCTAACTGACTATTCTCAGGGTGTCCTTTTTGGCTCTCAGAGGCATAACAGAATTTTATTTTACTTATTATGTGCGTCATTGAGTAAGTAAATACAATCATCTCTTCCTAAATAAGAGAGAGAGTTTTCCCTAAGAAGCCTGTTCACTTCCCCATGAGAAACCTATGAGAAAAGCCAGGAAGTATTGCTGAACTTAGCATCAAAACACCAACCTTAATTCCCCACCAGAAGAAAAGAAGTATAGTTAAGCATGCACTCACTCAGAAAACACCTATGGAAAGTCATCTGTGGACTGCAACAATGAGCAGAGCTCCAGCTTTCACAGATTCTAACCTACAGGTCAATCAAGGGGAGAGTATACACAAATACACACACAGAGCATGTATGTGCACAAACATTTGTATATGAAAACAAACACACACACACTGTAGGAAGTGACACGAGCTACAAACTTAAAGTCAAACACAGATTTAGAGAATGACAGCAGAAGCTGTTGTGTGATGGAGGGTGCCTGAGGTGGCATGAGTAGATGGCTAGGAATGAGGCAGGCATGGAAGGGCATTCTAAGCTACAGGAATGGCCACTCTTCCACACAAGAGGCTGCTTTGGGTCTCTGTCCTTCATCCTTAAGGATGCTCAACACAACACTAGGAACCCTGCAGGACAACAAGGATGCTGCAGCTGGGGAGGGCTGCAGAACATCAACACCTGACCATCAAACTTCTTTAAGTCAGGTAAATGGCCAGATGTCTAATTCCATCACTTGGAAAGAAGGGAAATTATGAACTTGAGGCTGGCTGAGGCTATATATCAGGACTCTCTCTCTCTCCCTCTCCCTGCACCCCCCCACACTACACACTGGGATGTCTATTTAGATTTAGAAACTACTAGGCTAAGGCTTATCCTTCCTACTGGAATTATTCACATTTTATTACTTTCAAATGTTTGTTCAAAATTAGAAGAAAAAAAAAAATGTGTGGGGCTTGAGCAGCCTTCCTTAACTGCCCTGGATCCGAGCCTCCTCCATTTGTAAAGTTGTGCTAATCACTTACCTTTTGTGCTGCTGTAAAAATTAGACATAATATACATTAATCCCTTAACACAGCGCCTGGCAGATAATGAGCATTGGTAACTAATAACTGTAATTTAGAGCTGAAGTAAGTACTTAGGGCTACTTTCTGTTGTTACTTATGCCAACTTCCACTCCTACTGAGCCTACTAATCTGCAAAGAGATCGTTTTCAGAGAACCATTAATGAAATGGGCAGATTTTTATGTAGACTTGTCCCTGCTCAGTAACAATACTCCAAATGAGCAAACCTTTAACACATATCCACATGCAATGGGAACAGAACCTTGTTAAAAAGCAAGTTTCTGAAAGCAGAAAGGAGCAAAAAAACCCTCTCTGCAGTTTCCCTTTGAGAGCTGCATCGGACTTACTGGGAGAGCATCTGGCTCCTCTCTAATGCTGTCACCTCCTGCTTATGGCCATGCAGAACCAACGCCGCTGTTTTGTGGAACAGTTCAATTGAGCAGGCAGTCAATTCCGCTAAGCTCCGGATTGCAACTGCATGGATATCCTAAAAATGAAACAAAGCAAAGAGAATATTATTATTGTTTATCATTGTAAGTGGAAACGACAGTACCTCGCTCCTCACACTAAAGAACATGGTGCTTTCCAAGTGGAAAAGATGAATGGCCACTTTTAATAGACCTGCTCATCTTCACAGTATGGCACCTTTCGCAGCTGGGCTCATAACGCAGAAACAGAAGCTCCTGCATGGCTGGCCAAAGGACTAAGATAAGTGTCTGCCAACTTACCCTGAGTTACAACCCACTTCCTTCTCTCCTTCCCTCCCTCCTTTACTTCACTATTTTTTCTTCATTCCTGTCCTATAGTCTGGAACTAAAATTATACCATCCTGAATCATAACGCTGAAATTATTGATACCAGTATAACTAAATAAAAGGACCATCACTCCAACTGCAACGTCTACTTCTATTGGGGGAGGGGCACACTCATCTGTGTGTGTGTGTGTGTGTGTGTGTGTGTGTGTGTGTGTGTGTGTGTGTGTGTGTGTGTGTGGAGTCCAGAGGCCCACATCCGATGTCTCCTTGTATTACTCCCACCTTATTTTTGGCAACAGAGTCTCTCACTGAACTTGGAGCTTACTGTTACAGCTAGACTGTCTGGCCAGTGAGATTAGAGGGAATCCTCCTGCCTTCATACCCCCACACCCTCCTGTCTGGGGTTACAACTGTATGAGACCACACTCAGCCTCTTATATGGATGCTGGGAACCGAAGTCCAGGTCCTAATGCTAAGGCAGCAAACACTGTCACTGAGCCATCTGCCAGCCCTCTCAATTTTATCTTTTTTTAAAAGAGCTTAGTTGCTTTGGTTACCTCTATTGAATTTTTTTTGGCTTCCTCAGTATTTTCTGCTTCCAACTGTTTTTCTCCTTCTTCTTTCTCTGCTACTGGCTTAGCTAGAGATGTCCTGATCCATTCATAGGCTGTGTTTCTTGCCTAAATAAGAAAAATAATACAACAATTCAATGCAGTTCTTACCAGGAACACATGAGCACCCTGGAGGACAAGCTCTTCTCACTAGAACAAACCATGGGACTTTTTAAGTCCTTATTTTACTAGATACAAACTCTTACACTGAACCCTGCCCAGTGACTCCTATGAACCCCTATGGTTCTGTGGCTTCTCTAAGACCAATGTTTACACTAGGTAAAGCACATGCATCTGGAGCACAGGTCAGAAGTGTTCACAGGTCTGTGCTTCCAAAACTGAAAGCCAGGTCAATATGCAGAGTACTCCCCGCAGCCCAGACTGTCCTCCACACCCCTTACTTACTAACTCCCACTCACACAAAAGACTTCTGCTTGCCATCAACAACCTCAACTGTTCTTAAAATTCATGAACAGGGGCTCTACATTCATTCTCATTTGTGCCTGCATGTTTAAAGCACAGCCAATGTCAAACATGCCCACAATGTCACGTGTACTAATTCTCTGACTTACTGCATGAAGATTGTCACTCCATACAAACTCCACAATTTTCCTTTCTCCTGATAATGAAACTTTCTCTAGTTTCTCTGGGGTTTTTTGACTCCTTCCTTGTGTGTGTGTGTGTGTGTGTGTGTGTGTGTGTGTGTGTGTGTGTGTGTACGTTTAACATTACCTTCTGGTTCTTCACCCACCCTCACAATCACTGCTCCTCAGCCTCTCGTATATCTTGCTGGCCTACCTACACCTCTACAAATCTCACCTCACTCACCCTACCACTGCTTCTACCTAGATCATTATTTCCAATCTTAACTTCTTCCTTTGGAAAAACAAAGCACCCCAAAAGCTTTCTAGACACATATCTGATATTCAGCAACTAATCCATATACAGCATGTAAAGGAAATGGAGCATTTTTATCTTCCTATCCCAAATTCACTCTTTCATTAGGCAAACTTTAGAAGTACTGTTCTATACTAGTGACTCAAGCAAAAATGGGAAAGCTATCTTGAATTTTTCCGATGATCTGATTTTGCACAAGAAGTTTCTCCAATCTGCTCCATCTTCCTCCTCTATTACCATAACTTGCACTCAGAGCCATGTCATGACTGTTCTATTGCTTCTGATGTGGCTCATCTTAACTTTATTTTCACTGTCATTAATGCTGTCAGTGATCTGCCTACCATCCAGAGCTAATAATTCCCCTTGTAGTGACCTGAATGAGAATGCATCCCATATGCTCATATGTTTGAATGCTTGGTCAGCAGTTAATGGAACTGTTTGAGAAGGATTAGGAGATATGGCCTTGTTGGAGGAGATATGTCACTGGGAATAGGCTTTCAAAAGCCTTCACCAGGCCCATTGTGTGTGTGTGTGTGTGTGTGTGTGTGTGTGTGTGTGTGTGTGTGTGTGTGTATCCCCAGTGCCATGGCTGCCTGCCACCATGCTCCCCACCAAGATAGTCATGAACTAATTATCTCAAACTGTAAATAAATGGTCACTGTCAAAGTCACTGTTAATCGTTGTCTGCCCAGGCCAATGTCAAGCGAGCTCCAGCTCCATTCCAGCAGGGCCCATACTTCATCATCTCTAGTCAGAGACCACACTCAATAGAAGCTTGATATTTGGTCCCGCAAAGTTTGGCCAGCACCACCAACTTTAAATGACCAACTCTAAAGGTTCAATGAAGCATTCAAACAATGTATTCCATAAGAACAGGTCAGGATGGGACATGTGCTGGGGAGGTGGGCTCTGCACACTGACCTGAAGAGTAGGACGCAGGGAAAATATATGGAATCCTTTTCTAGAATTATCAAAATATATCCTCCATGCTGGCAATCTCACTGGCCAGCAAATTACAATCTTATATTCATTTTCCACTATACTATATGTGTTGGGGGGGTGGCTAATTGAGACAAGGTCTTGCTATATAGCCCAAGTTGGCTTTGAACTTACAATCCCCCTGCCTCAGCCTCCCAAGTCGTAGGATCACAGGCATGTGCCACCACTTGACTACCTATTAAAATCTTACAAACAAAACAATGAAAATCCCCAAAAGGGAGTAACTTACCCTGGCAAGTTTCTCTGGTTTGGAGGAGACATGCAGCTGAGTAAACAGTTCTGTTATCTCCTTGGTAAAATCTTCATCCCCTAAAAACCAAAACCCACATAAAACATTCAAGAAAGACTGTCAAGGATTCTGTGCTGTCCAGTTTTAAGTCAACCTTATACAAGCTGAGTCAGCTGAGGAGAGGGAACCTCGATTGAGAAAATGTCTCCATAAAATCGGACTGCAGGTAAGCCTGTAGAGCGCTGTCTTAATTAGGATTGATGGGGAAGGGCCGAGCTAATGGTAGGCAGAACCACCCGTAGGCTGGTGGCCCTGGATTCCATATGAAAGCAGGCTGAGAAAACCAAAAGGAGCAAGCCAGTAAGCAGCACTCCTCATGGCCTCTGCATCAGCTACTACCTCCAGGTTTCTTCCCTGTTTGAATTCTTGCCTTGAGTTCCAACAGCAATGAACTGCTACTTGGAAGTGTAAGCAGAACAAACCCTTTCCTCCCCAAGTTGCTGCTGGTCATGGTGTTTATCACAGTGATAGAAACCCTCACTAGGTTAAGGAGACACAAAACATGCAAGCATAGGGGTCACGATCACAGCACACTAGAGACATCTAAACAAACAACAATGCTCTCCTCTCTTTATCATTTAAACCCTGTCCATTGGCCCCCATTGAGGCCCAGCCCATGTGGTACAGAGGAGAACTCTTAAAACACAAGAAATCTTTGAGCGTGAACATCTATAAGATTATTTCTTACAAATACACCCATGCTGTACAAGAGTAAATCAGTTCTCCTGTATACCTAGTATCCCCCCACAAAAAAAAAAAAAAAAAAAAAAAAAAAATCCCCAGAAGATTCTGGGGGGATGTCTTGATTGTTTTCTTTCAACTGTACTTTTGCCCTCTCTCTTGATAGTTAAGGCACAAAATAAAGATGATTTACTGATCCCCAGTATGACAGGCTTTGGGAAAAGCTGTTCTAATACAGCCCTCATTCAATAACTCATGTAAACAACTCCTAGTCACAATCTACCATGACAGGGTACAAAACCTGACTTCCATAGTCATTTGCTTTCCCCAACTAAACTCTAAGTGTGACTGGATGAAAGGGAGGACTCTGAATCCACCTAAAACACACACACAGTCCAAGGTGTTCACAAAATAGCCAATGGCACAGAGGGAAGAACAGGAATCTATGTTTACCTCACATTATAATTCTACCCTAAGGTATACTTTAGGTTGTTAGTAACAGAACATTATGGTAGTGCATATATTAAATTTATAACCATTCAAATGTATTATATCTGAGTGAACAAAAAGCTGTTACTGAGTAGTGATGAAAAAATATTTGGCAATTGCTGTCAATAGAGAACTGAGTATACAAACAATTGCTACATTAGAACAGAAGTGGTTGTTAGGCTGAGCACGTAGCTCAGAGGCCAAGTGCTTGTCTAGCATGCATGGATGGAAAGGAAGCAGAGTACTACTGCCTAAGAGGGGCTATGGGTAGAGGCTGGAGTTGCCCATAAGAAAGACTCTCAGGGGTAAAAATGATGTCTAGAAAACACAAGGCCCATGGAAATGAAGATAGCCAACATCCAGAGGTAGGCTCTGCACTGTCTCTTCCTGTTATCCCCATGTTTTTGTCTTAACAGCATCAGTGACCAATAATTAACTACCAAGTCACTGTCACGCTTTCCACCAAAATCAGAGAACTGGGACAGGGCAGGACAGGCAGGAGGAGTGTGCTGGAAGCCACTGCCATGTTTTCAAAGTCTTCATCCTAACAAAGATAAGAGGAAATACCACATACATCTGTTAAGAAACTTGAAACCCTCTGAACAGTAAAGAAAAATGAACCAGGTGGTGCTGGCAAATGCCTTTAATCCCAGCACTCAAGAGGCAGAGGCAGGAAGATCTCTGTGAGTTCAAGGACAGCCTGGTCTAGAGTTCCAGAATAGGTAGGGCTACACAGAGAAACCCTGTCTCGGGGGAAAAAAAAAAAAAAAAAAGATTTCTAACTACTGTGCAAAGCCCATATGTTGACTATATTGAATAAATACTCTTAATTGCTCCATGTACAAATAACCTAAAATAAGTTGACAAATACTTTGGTCTGGATAGGAACAATGGAACAACTTAAACCAAAATTGCTTTACTGGTTTCCTATTGAGGCCTTAAAATGCAGATTCTTACCTATTTACTTACATTTTCTAAATAATGAAAACAATGGTGAACATTTGATAGATACCTACTATGTGCCTAACTATATTTAATTTACTCCTTATAACACCATGAGAGGAATTAGGTCATCTTCTAACCAAGATGAAACAAAGGCTCTGTGCTGAGATACTTTGAGATTTCACATGGCTTTGTGAGAGGCAGGTCTTCATTTGGAACTCAAGTCTAACTTCAAATTGCGTCACTTGGGGTACTAAACTGGCATCTCAGTATCTCAGGACAATTTTTAAGATGGACATTCAAAAAACATTTCTAATCAAGAGCTGAACTTTCCCATAAATTGTCACTTAGTGAGATGTTATATACGCAGCCAGTGACCTCTCAGAACACAAAACATCCCTGTCTTAAGTAAAACCCACACTCGATCTCTGTTCTTTTCTCACAGAAAAGGCCCTAAGATCCTATCTCAGAGTCGTTGCTTGCTCTCAGTAGACTGAGTAAGATATTTGGTTTCCCACTCATACTAGATTGAAAATGAAAAACATCAAGTGAGACTGAGAGCTGTCCAAGGCAAGCTTCCTGTATTCAACAGAAGTAAAAAATAAACATACAGATGGAAACAAGGTCACACAGCTCTAAGAAGCAATCACAGAGGGTTTTAATTTAGAATAATTAATCCAGAAATTCTCAAACATTAAAACTCTGTGGCATCCCAGGAGCTTTTATTTTGAATGCAAGTTATATATATTTAAATGTGTCAAAAATTAAAACAAATACCTAAAGTATTTATTCATTAAAAATAATAAACACAGCCTGGGAAGATGGCTCCATGGCTCAAGTGCTTGCTATACAAGAATAATGACTTGCATTTTAGACCTGCAGCACTCTCATAAAAAGCCAGGAATGACAGCTCATGTCATGCTGGAAGACAGGGCCAGAAAGATACTGAGGGCTCACTGGCTAGCCATCCTAGCAGAAACTGGAGCTCCAGACTCATTGAGAGATCTTGTCTTTAAAAAAAAAAAAGGAAAACAACAGAAGAAGGCACCCACATCATCTTCTGGCCTCAACAATAACATGCACAAATGGGCATGAGCACATACACATGTACACACACCCCAGCACGCGTGCACACACATGCATGCACACACACACACACACACACACACACACACACACAAAGATGAAAATCCCACTATAGTTAATAAAACAACCTTCTTTTTTTTAAAACTGGGCCTAATTAGGGAAGATGACCTTGAACTTCTGACCTTGACTCCACCTCCCAAGCACAAAGGTTACCAGCATGGACCACCATGTCCCATTTTATGTGGTTGTGAGGACTGAACCCAGAGCTACATGCAATCAGGCAAGCACTCTACCCACTGAGTTACACTGCAAGCCCTTTTAGGAAAAATATATCTTCCAAAAAAGGAAAAATGTTGAAAACAATGACATTGTTTTCTATCTTTGTTACATGTCTAACAGCTAGCTTGATAAGAGAGCTAGACTCTTACGCGGTTTTGCACTTAGACTGTCAAGATAGGATTTTATAAGTATGTGAACAATATGCAACTTTACAGAGATGCATTGTTGGAAAGAGAAGATGCACTTTAATGACTTCTCAGATAACAGTAACGATCACCCTTGAATAATCTTGTGTGTGTGTATGGTGGAGAGGGAGAAGGAGGGGGAAATGTGCAGGAGAGAGGAAGAGAGACACGTGTGTAGAAGTCAGAGGACAACCTTGGGTGTGAGTCCTTTCCTTCCTCTTTAAGACAGGGCTTTGTTGGTCACTGCAGTGTGCTCCAGGCTAACTGGCCTGCAAGCTTCCAGGGATTCTCCAGTCTCAACTTCATCTCCCTGTAAGAGTGCTGAGATTACAGAAGCCCTCTACCGTGCCCAGCTTTCACATGAGTTGTAGAGATTCAAAACTCATTTCTTACACTTGCATGGCAAGCGTTTACTCACTGAGCCCTCTCTCCAGCCCCCACTGAATAATCTTAATACTACAGAAAAATTCATCAGTTGGTTATTTAATCAAAAGTTAGTTGCAATAACCTATATTACAATGAGCCTGAAGGCACACCATTCTTGGCTGTGTACATGGCTGTACAAAACTAGACTCTCTCTTGCTCAGGTATGACTTTACACATTACACAGCAGTCAGTGAAAAAGTTCATTTCTGTTATGAAGACATCCAAAATGCTGACACATTTCACTGTAAAACATCCAAACGTGAATATAACTGTTACTATCACCATGGAATTAATCAGAAGAGTATGCAAACAGCACTAAAAACTTCCAGGTTCATCAGAACAATAAATATGTTTCACAAAATTCTAACTTTCACTTTCTGAATTTTTAACATCAGTGACCTATATAAGTCAAGGGTCATTTTATTCAGTTTGTTGTTGCTTTTAAAAGATTAATTTATTTTAATTATATGTGTGTTGGGGGGTATTGGTTGGAATAAGAATGGCCCCCATAGGTTCATATATTTGAATGATTAGGGAGCAGTACTAATTGAAAGGATTAGGAGGTGTGGCCTTGCTGGAGTAGGTGTGGCCTTGCTGTGGTAGGTGTGGTCTTATTGGACGAAGTGTGTCATTGAGGGTGGGCTTTGAGGTTTCAAAAGCCTATGCCAGGCCCAGTGGCTTTCTCTCTTCCTGCTGCCTGGATGGAGAATTCTCAATTTCTTCTTCAGCACCATGTTAGCCTGCCATGTTCCCCATCATGACAAAAATGGACTAAACCTCTGATACTGTAAGCAAGCCCCAATCAAATGTTTCCTTTTATAAGAGTTGCTGTGGTCAACACTGACTAAAACAGGAGGTATATGCATAGAGGCCAAAAGAGGGCAGTAGACCCTCTGGAAGCCAAGTTACAGGCAGTTGTGAGCCACCTGATATGGGTGGTGGGATCTGAACCCTGGTCCTCTACAAGAGCAGCTCTTAACCACTGAGCCATCTCTCCAGCCCTGTTACAATTTTTTTTTTTTTTTTTGGAGACAGTCTTGCTATGTAGCCCAGGCTGGCCTGGAATTCATTGTATTCCTCTTGCCTTTGCCTCCCAAGTGCTGGGGATATGCATATGTTGCACCAACTGCTTTTTCTGAATGGCCTATGCAATTGTTCATACTTCTAAGAGAAAACAGTCTTCTACACAAGAAGAAGAAGTTCAGCTCAAACTCAAACACAACATGCTCTTCCTGAGACAACAATTATCCTTTAGTATCTGCTTCACAGAATATGTAAGTGTACTTTAGCATCGAGATCTGACAACACTAATAATTTATACCATTTCCCCCAGGTCAAGGGTCAATGGAACTGGCCCATTTCTTATAACTCTGAGTACATGGCAGTGAAGACACAACACAGCAGTGCAAACCAGTAATGAACTTTGACAAATCCATGCTGTGGTGGTAGCAGCTTCACCTTTCCATTCTTTCATCTTTCCATTCAACCTCAATATTTCTAACTGCTTGCTTCATCAAAAAAAAGCAAAACTGGTCATTAAACTCTAGTTTCTTAATCTTGGTGAAATATTTTCCACTAAAATACCCAAATAAAACCATCCTGGAATTTAAGATTCACTTGCCCAGAACTACACTGTATATAAACCATATTTCCTGATAATTTTGCAAAGCTGAGTCATGTCAACATTCACAGTTTCTAATAGATATAGATATTAAATTATAAACATGAAAAAGACAAAGGATCATCCACATTCTGAGTAACAACTTCCTTGCATGCTTCAAGATCAGGTCAGGGATTACAGAAGCAGGAAAGGCATGAAGAGTCTAGATACAAAGGCTCACAGTGACAACCAGTCAGACAGGAGAGGCTCTCTAACAACAGGCAGAGCAGACTTGTAGAAGTGGCAGGCTCTGCGGGAGAGGGTGTGCACAACCCCTGGTGAGGGAAAAGAATGGAGATTCTGTGAGAAAGTGCAATCAGGCCAGTAACTGACTTCAGAGGAACCACTGCAGCCAACACTGGAGCCACCACACAGGTACAGAATCCTGCATTACCTTTTCTCTCCTCCTCCTCTTCCTCACAGAACTCTGCTAAGGAAAATGCTTCTTTGAGCTGCTCTAGCTCATGTCTTGTTGTCTGTAATTCTTCTCCGCTCAGAGAACCAAGGATAGATTTCACCTAAATAGATAATGAAAATTTGTAGAAAAAATAAAATAAAGGAATCTCAAATAGAAAAGAGTCAACAGGTCAGATGAAATCTGAATTATAAACTAACCAGTCAACACAAGCTGTTCTGGGGAGGGAGTGCAGAGCAGCATCTCACTATATAGCCCAGGCTAGTCTTGAACTCTCAACTCTCCTGCCTCAGCCTCCTGAGAAGTGGGATTTATAGGCTTATACCATCGTGGCCAACTCCTATTCCTTAAGAATTTTAACTCAGAGATGGAGAAATGGCTCAATGGTTAAGCTGCTCTTCAAGAGGACCCAGATTCAATTCCCAGCACCCACAAGGCAGCTCACAACTATTTCTAATTCCACTTCCAGGAGATCTGACACCCTTACACAGACATTCATGCAAACACCAAAGTATATAAAATAAGAATAAATAATTTAAAAACAAAAAAAGGATTTTAACTCAAGAAGCTAATTCTTAAAGAAAGACTGGGAGAATATGTACTTTCCAAAGTAATATGGGCTAGAGATATCTAAAAACTATTAGTGCATCTTAGAAATGAAAGGAATGAAACAGTCTTGAATTGGGCTGGAGAGATGGCTCAGCAGTTAAGAGCGCTGGCTTCTCTTCCAGAGGACCTGAGTTCAGATCCCAGCACCCATACCATGCTGCTCACTACCACTGATAACCCCTGTTCCAGCAATCTAACATCCTCTCTTGGCATCCATGGGTACCTGCAACACATGGCATACACACACACAAATTATAAAAGAATAAATACATCTTTAACCTGGTATGATGATGTCCACCGTTAGTCCCAACAATGGAAAGGCAGACAAGCAGATCTCAGTGAGTTTGAGGCCAGCCTAGTCTACACAGCAAGTTCTAGGCCAGTTAGGACTACACAGTGAGGTGCTGTCTCAACACAACACAAATCTTAAATAAAAACAAAAGCCTTGAACCAACTAAAAGCCAACCTCTAACTACATAAAAATTGGCAGCTTAAGTCAATAGGTTTTTTGGCAGCAGAAAAAGAAATAGACTAAATAAATAAATAAAGCTGCAGAAAATACATAAATACAGACAGACAGGTGATGAAAAATGAAGGATGTGCTAAGAGCTCGTCTTTACTTCTGTCCTTTCTGTATAATTAGGACAATCACCCTTGCTTCTTTGCACCACTTAGTTCATACATTGGTTTCTGCTTGCTGTGAAGGGCACTTTCAAAATCTCAAGCTTCCACCTAAATCATCTCACCTTCCAAATGCACAACAGAAAAGTATCTGCAGCATTGTATGAAGACATTTCAGGTGGAGTTTAGGGTTGGGAATTACCTTTATTTCACTTTCTCGGGAAAGCATCTCCAGAGCTTCTAGATGTGCAAGGCCTTGAAACTCATCAAAGAGTAGCCCATAATGAATTTTCTTGTCTGTTTCCATGGTTACCTGATTGGAGGGCCACTGCTCTTCTTTGTCCTTCACCTCTCGTAAAACCTAAAAAGAGATGGAGGCAGTGCACTGCAGCAATTAATGACAGCTCAAGAGTGAGTTTCCAGAACAGAAGGAACACAGCTAGCTGCTCAGGCCCTATTCAGAGCAAGGCCCCTTCACTACAGGGACTCAAATCCAAGAAGCTTGGAAACGGGGGAAGAAAGTTATCACACAGAATCTGATGCTAGACTGTGTAAATAACACCCAAGACACCAGGTGCTGTTCGGTAGGTGGTTTTAACGTTAATCTAACAGCTCTGACGGGGTCTAGCATTTTGCCCTGCTGACAGGAGGCTGTTGCAAAAGAAAAACTGAGGGACAAACAGCTGGCACTCCTCTAAGCACTGGGGCTCTCAGTGTCACCCCACAACCCGAAAGTATTCAAAAGAAAAAATATATATATTAACAAGGTTCCCAAGTTAAATTTGGTTAAAAAAAAACTAATCAAAGTACAAACACGAATTGCACAGGCGAAGGAAACAGTACCTGCGACAATGTAGAATTCCGGTTCATCAAGCCCTTGGTTCTCTTAAATCCAGGATCCCCTTCTGCTATGACATCCATTGTCTTTTTCCCAATGAATTCCAAGGCATCCAAACCCCCACTGATAACGCTCTTGCCCTAGGAAAGCCACAAAACTCCATTACAACAATAATGAGCATTTACAAATTGACTATTCAATAGTGGCTAACCAGTACTGGGCTGGTGTTACAGGCCTGCAGTCCCAGCTACTGAGGAAGGAGAACATTGAAGTACACTAAAGGCACATACAGTAAACTTCAGGCTAGTCTGGGCAAATGGTGAGAACCCTCCTCAAAACAAAAAGTAAAAGTCAGCTAGGAATGTATTGCTAGTTTAGTGGTGGAGTATTTGTCTGGCATGTGTGAGGCCCTAAGCTCAATCCCAGTACCAGGAGGGGAAAAAAAGAAGCCAGCAATATAAGCACTGGGCAGCTTGAGGAGCAGCTGAAGCAATCATACACCTCATACACTGCTCACACAAATGTACACAGGTAGAACCACTCTGGAATTGTGGATCAATATCTACTGTAACTGTATAACCCTACAACCCATTTGTGGTTACACACCCAAGAGAAATGTGTGCAGAGATGCTCCAGAAGACATGTATAAGAGTGTTCAATACAACACTCTGTAACAGCTTACACTAGAGACCAGCTTGGTGTTTACCAACTGTGGGGTCAATAAAATGTGACTGAGTCACACACTATGAATACAGCAAAGCTGCAACGTGGACGTATTACAGACACAATGTATAAAAGACACAGGATGCATGCACATCTATGGCTCCATTTATACAAAACAGAAAAGCAGATCAAAACTAGCTCATGATAATAGAAGTCCCGACAGTGGTATCTAAGTTGGGGAGGGACCACATTCCTCAAGCAGGGAAGGCAAGGGAGTTACAGATTTCTTCCTATGGTCAAGAAATTAGCATGCTACGAAAAGTCATATGTATGCATGTATGTACGGCATAATCTATATGCATGCCATACTTCTAAAAGTTAAAATGGGGTTTGCTGATGCCTATACGAGTATCCCTGATGCTAATAGAGTGTGACTGACAGAGTTCCAGATTCTTTAGCTAGGGCAATATTAGTCCAACAGCTATATTGCTCCCCTTCTTTGCTAAATTTTCATCTTTAATGAGAATGCCTGCATGGCCTACTCGAGCTGGCGGTTGTTGGCTGGGAAAAGAATACAGCCACTTCACCTGGAAACCTTGCAGGTCCTTTTTCCTTAAATCCTGGCATACTGCCCCAGACAGGTGTTAATGCTCCATGAAGAGCAGCCTTTAAAATTAGCACACCAAAAAATTAATCTGCGCCAGAAGAGCTGAATTCAGCCTGCAAGAGCCTCCAGCCATTGGGGGCTCATTGTCTCAGATGTTCTTTTCAAATGCTCTTTGTAATCACCTCAAGGGTTGCAGGCCACCAGGAGGAATGATGCCAAAGGAGAAATGACAGGCTCCATCCTGGATCACACCTGCATACCAGGAAGGTCCCTACTGAGATGACTGGCCCTAAAAGTCTTTCACCAAACAACAACTCTCTCTTTTTGGCAAGGCTCCAAAAAGCAGTGTGCTTTGTTTTTTTCCTATCTCTTTCTCCCCTTAATATGTACACTGTTAAATTTTCCTATTAAAAATGCTTCTGCATTTTTATTTCTATAGCGTGATTGTGCACGTCATTATCTTAAAGTACATAAGTATGCCATATCTGGGTCCCATAGAAGAATGAACTACTGTGTTCATTTGCCATAAAGAATGAACTATCTTGTTCATTTGCCATAAATTTCCTTTCCGCCCGTATTCCCTTCCTGAGTGGAGTCTCTCGAACCCATCTGCAGAAAAGGCTGGTTCCCTCTGCAGGGGTTAAGCATGGTTAAGACATGCCTGCAATCCCTTCACTTGGGAGCAGAGGCAAAACTGCATTTTGGAGTCTGTCTGGGCTACAGAGCAAGACCCTGTCTCAAACAAAAAGGTTTAAAGTAAGCCAGGTGGTAGTGGCATACTAATCCCAGCACTCAGTAAGCAGAGGCAGGCAAATTTCTGTGAGTTCAACGCCAACTTGGCCTACAACACAAGTTCCAGGACACCCAGGGCTGTTATACAGAGAAACCCTATCTCAAAAAAACAAAAAAAAAAAAAAAATTAAAGTAAAACAAAATAAAAAATACTAGCCACCCACCCTCATGTAGGAAAGACATAAGAGTCCCATGCTATCCTTTTACATTCTCATCATGTACAGTTTAACAAGAGTCCATCGAAAGATCAAATGTCCCTTCTGCTTAAAAGATGAAGTTATAAGAAAAATATCTTTGTAAAACAGAAACACTCCCTAAGGACACCAAACCAAGACTTGCCAGTCCCTAAAATAATCTGTCAACTCTGCAACTCGGACTCCACTTCTCTGGCTCTTACTCTAGCCCTAAGAAGTGAGTGATCCTCAGTGATCTGGGCTCCCTTGGGAGCAGCAGTCCTCATGGCAGGGACACAGACACACGCCCATCACAGCAACACACAGTAGGCTCCTGCACTTTTTGCTCACTCACCGTGCTCTGCACAGCTGTTGAGATGCTCGAGAGCACCCCAAATGGCCCAGCCACTGGTGAGCTTTCCTTCTCACTGGCATTTATTTCTCCTGAAATAGGGTATATAAACCAGAAAGGATCATTAATAGCAAATCTGGGGGGAGGGGGTTAAAATTAGACCCTGTTTCTCCCAAGGCCTCAAGCCTTTCTGTATTCATTTTTAAACATTTGTCTATGTTAAAATGAAAGCTAAAGTAGGCAGTTTTTTTTTTCATTTCAATAAAAAATTTTTCTTTTCAAAAATAAAATGAAATCTCAAACAAACATAAAGACTGACATTAAATCAGACTACATGTTGAAAAATCTGAGACACAAACTTCTGGACAAGGGGAGACAGCAATGGAAAACAGACACGTGGCTGACTGGGGATTAGGGGCACATGACCTTTTTATTAATAAAATATTCTTATATTCCAATTATATAGATCCAGGGAAGTACTATCACAGTGTTGTACTGGTTACACAGCATAACATAACTACCTCTCCAAACATCCAAACATAAAACTATACAGCTAGAAGTAAACTGTAACTCACTTTGTCCTAGAAACCAATGCTCATTAGTTGTCATCAAACAGACCTGCATTACAAAGGTGGCCATGTCTCAAAAAACAATCTGTTCCATTTTATTAACTTTAAGAATCCTGTAAGAGATCAACTTTGGGTGTAAAGGGGTGATTGTATGTTCATATGTGTGTAGTACACATGTATGTGCATGTATGTGGAGGCCAGAGGTTAACCTTGAGTGTTCTTCAGAATAGCCTTTTTTTCTGAGACAGTCTCTCTCACTGGGACCTGAGGCTCACTGATTAAGCTAGGCTGGCTGGACAGCAAGCCTCAGACAGCTTCCTATCTCTGTCTTCCCAACAGTAGTACTACAGCTTTTTTATATGGATTCTGGGGGTGGAACTTGGATCCTCATGCTATAGAACACAGTTTACAGACTGAGCTACCAAATAATCTGAGTACCCAGTATCAAGTATTCTACTGCAGGAGAACTTTTGCTTCCAGTTACAATGTATTAACTGCTGTTGGACACTTGCCCTCCTACCATGGCAGCTACAAAACTGCACAAGAGATAAGAAACAATTTCCAGAGTCAGACAAGAAAGAGATTTTGGCCAAACAGAAAAGAAGAGAAACAAAGTGACTCCTGTGGTTGAATTGGCTTGCTATCCAGAAGAACATTCCAACTACCACACAGGGCAGGAAAGGCAGAGACAAGAGACAGCAAGGGATGAGGGAAATCTGCAAGACTGGAGAAGATGGAGGCATCCCAGAATTCTAACCTTCTACATACATATGCCAGAGTGCCCTTCCATGAATACTGCACTGCTCGGCATTCAGTATATAGGCATAAAGAGACTCCACAGGCTGGGAAAAGAACCTGCCTTGGAGCATGAAACTAAACAATCCCCAGAGCTCACACTAGGCTAAGACACTTGACTTCCAACCTACCAAACAGATCATTAAGCACGGGGAAGTGGATAAAATCCACATTAGAGCCAGGCCTTAAACAAACCCTTGGAGTAAATGCTACTCCAGACTCAGTCTAAGCAAGCACACTGACATATTTTGTTTTGTTTTAAGACAGGGTCTGGCTGTGCAGCCCAGACTGGTCTCAGGTTCTCTGTCCTCCTGTCTCTACTTTCTGAGTGCTGAAATAACTGCTGTGTGCCACTATAACCAGCTTAGAAACAGTAAAAGTATCCATTTAAGCTACATATACCATAACTATCTGCAAACAAAAGGAATGCAAAAATGAACATAGTCCTTTAAAGGAACATGACACATTCCTAAAAGATGACCACATGATTTGCTTGGCAGTTCTGCAAAGATTCATCGTGATAACAATATCCTTGGCAGTGGAATCAACACAACACATACACACACACACACAGAGATGGAGAACTTCTAAAAATGGAAAGGACTTCTTATTAAAAAGCAGTCTATTCTAATTTGGCAAAGTTCTATTATCCTTATTGAACTACAATCTAAGCCCATGTAACTTGTACTGAGTAGAATTACTCTCATCCCTTGAGTCACAAATACTAAGCTTGAGCCCTATTCTCCATTCTCATCTTCAGAGACATAAAAAGAACCAGCATCCACACACAGACTCTCCTGTCCTCACATTTTCAAACCCACTCTGGCACTCCCATTTGTAAGACATTAACCTTATACCTATTCCACAATGGAGCTTACCATGGAGGACTTTAGTTTTTCAATGCATCTCTTGACCCATGGCCCTGGGTAGCAGAGAGCCTCCAGTGTTATGAAGATAATATTGTTTACATCCAAAGCCACTTCTAACTCCCAAACCCACTCTTCCCTTACTTCTCACCACTACAGCATCAATATAACACCCCACATTTTTTTATTTTTATTTATGTGTATGTGTGTATGAGAGTAGATTCTATGTGTATGTAGGTGCTCCCCAAAGTATAGAAAAAGGGGTTATATCTTTTGGAGTTGAAATTATAGGTAAGCTGCCTAACATAAATGCTGGAAAACAAACTCTGGTCCTTTGGAATAGTAGGAGTACTCCTTGGGTAGAGTCATCTTTCTAGCTCCAAGTCCCCATTCTTAACCAACCCATTTGAGAATTATGCTAGGAACTGCTGGAAGAAGCAATTTACTCTCTTTAAAGGGAGAGAGAGATGTAGAGGAAAAGTTAGTTCCTTTCTACTTCATTCCTGACTTTGAGCACATTTCTTTAGAATTCTATACTCCAGTTATCGTATCATCTGGAGACCTTTACGAAACCATAGGGAAAGCCAGGTGTGGAGGCTCAGGCCTATGATCCCAGCACTTGAGGGGCTGAGGCAGGTGGATTACTGTGAGTTCGAGGACAGCCTTGCCAAAGAATAAATAAAAATCTTCTTAAAAAAGAAGAAGAGGAAGAAGGGAAGAAGAGGAAAGGAGTAAGGGAGAAGAAGAGGAGATAGATGGGGAGGAGGGGGAAGGGAAGGGCAGGCAGCACACAGCAAGACGTCTATGAACAGTGCCTCAGATAAACACGCATAAGCCTGTGGGGCCATGTGTGTGACATGAGCTCGTCTCCTGCCCATAAACCACAGTCAACGACCTCGCCTCATGCCAACCTAACTCTCATTCTAAGAGATTCATAAGTGGGAATAACTGGAACCAGCTAGTCTCTGATGGTGATATATGCCAGGATTCTATAAAGAGAAGACAGAGAGTCAGTTGGCTTCAAGGGAAAATGATAGAAATAAGCAAAGAAAAGCAATAGTAAGAAACAAGGCCCCTCTAGGTAGAAGAGGGAAGCCTGGTCTCAAGCTCTCTTTTCTGGCCCCTGACCCTCCTGATCCCCAGTGACAACTGTGTCCTTTAGGTTTGAGTGACTGACAAACCAGGATAAAACATCGCCTTCATAAAAAGTCCAAGTGAAAACAAAAAAGCTAACACACTAAAATCTTTGTGTCTTGCCACAGCACACTCAAACTTAGCTAACTCTTACCTATGATAAACCTAAATATGGCCAGCAAGACAGGGAGCACTTCTCACACTATATGCTCACAGCCTTACTGTTCAATGTTTGCCAGTCCTCTGAGATCAGTTCATCCATGCAGAAGTGCAGTGAAGAGTAACACAAATGGTTATAGAAGACACAGCTAGAGTTCAAGATTCCAAACCCTCTTCCTCACAGTCTCAAGATGACCTTACACATCAGGTACTGAATTATTATCATTACTAAGTATTAGTACTGAAAATTAACTTAACTGCCCCTTTCAACCAAAATCCCAAGTTCATGTACTGACCTGCTGCCTGCTTGACTTCAGTTAAAATTTCACTGGGACTAGGAATCCCAAGAGAAGTCTCTGCCTTCTCAATGACATTGGAAATACCTTGTCCTAAAGAGAAAGAACAAGTGACAATTGTGTGCTGTATGTTGTTTGTTACTAAAACTGAAGAAAAAAGTCAAACTTGCGTATTTCTAAAACCATGGTCATAAGTCACATTATTTTAATGATGTACCCATCTTTGTCATTACCTCCTTAGCAAATAACAGAAACAAAAATCCCACTGAATCATCACTAAAAAGAGGGCTTAGATTAATCCATAGACTTTAACTTCCTAATAGAACATGGCACAAGCTCCAGTGCACACAAAAAATAAGAAAAAATAGGTCTTACCTACTGTAGCTACTGTAGCTGAGGCTGAAGAGAGCAGGGACTTGCCCCAACTGCCCCAATAACCCCATCCAGTCTGGGGTGCATCTTTAGAAACAGTTTCCTTTTTTTATTTTTTTCCAATGAGATAGAAAACAAGACAAAGAAAACAGGAAAATTAGAGGAGACTCAGAAGTGCACAGACAAGATATCTAATCATTAGACAAGCACAAGCAGGCAAATCCATAACGTGGGTAAAATATCGCTTGACTGACAGATGAATGCCATCAGCACGTAAGTACCATGCAGCAAATGCAACCTCTGATAAAGGTATTTCTAGAACTCAGAAAGCTGTTACTTTGTGGCTGTAAAAAGGAAATGCCGCTGCAAATTAGTACTAATCCCACATCCCTTTTAAGTCTTATTTTTTAAGTCCCAAAATTTTAACAGATATCCTACTTTTGCTACTGCCTGTAACACCTGAGCAGGAAGGAGTTCAGAAGCCTCAAGGTCACTGGAAGGGTTGGTCTCCGGTCTTTTCCGAGTAGATGCTACAGGCTGAGATTTACTCTCTGGCTTCTCAGCTGGCTCACAGTTCCCGTCTTCAAGGATGGGGTCTGCTTCGGGTACCACTGGAGTCTCTGCAGCACCCTTACCTGACATGACTAGAACATCACCTGCTAAAACAGAAGCCCAACAAGAACCTACTGATATCAGCTTCTTTGGTATAAACTATTTGCTTAATGTTTTTGAGACTTTCAGATTCATATACTGGTAAAATACTACAAAGAGATGCTACATACCTTCACCCACTTCCCCCATCAGACGCTAACATTGTTACAATTCACCAGTGTCCTTCCAATTTTAGTTCTTACATGTACCCATATGTGTTTACATTGATTATATAACATGTTACCATATACACAGCTATCCCTTGGTATCTGTAAGGAAGTGGCTGCAAGAGCCCTGCAGACAACAAAATCTTCAGTGGTCACATCCCTTCTATAAAATGGACAGCATCTGCATATAACCAAAGTATACCCTCACAGTTTCATCCCCTCTACTTTATTTGTTATGTCTAACACCATATGTAATGCTATGTAAATTACTTTAAACTTAAGAACAATGACAAGTCTGCACAGGTTTGGAACAGAAGAAACTTTTCCAGCTCTTTTCCATTGATGGGTTAAGTCTGCCAATGCTGAAACCTGGATACATCAGGCCAACTGCCTAACTCTCCTGACCATCAATACAGGCAAGGCACAATTCAATCCTAAGGATCTCTGTGCCACCCTTTCTGTAGCCAGACACTTCCCACATCTCCTAGCAACCAACTATTGAACTGCTCTCTGACACTGAAAATTTCAAGTCATATACATTGAAGCACTCAACTCCACTACAGTTGTATCAAAAGACCCTTTCAATTTCTCAGTAGCATCATTGTGTATGTAAATTACAATGTTTTGTCCATTCAAGGTAATCTGCAATTTCCAATATGAGGTTATTACACGACTAAAACAACTTTCAAAGTTCAAATACAAGTTTCTATGTGAACATAAGCTTTTTCTCTGGAATAAATGATGAAGACTATATTAATAATTTGGGTCATATAGTAAGTCCATGCTTAGTTTTATATGAAACTGTCATCTTTCCCAGAATAGTACAAATAACCAAAAATTTCTGCCTTTTGATCAGGTTTCTTCCCTGTATTGAGCCATTTTTATAGGTATGTGATGATAGCTCACTGTGGCTTCTATGTTGCATTTCCCCAAGGCCTGAGAACACTAGACATATTTTCATGTGCTTATTTGCCCTCCCCAGAGAAATATCTAGTTATATCTTTTGCACGTTTTTTAGTTAGATTGTTTCGATGTTTTCTGTTGAGTTTTGAGAACACTCAGTATTTTCTAGGTTCTATAATATGCCAAGTTAAAGCTTATTTTCACTGTCTTATTTTGATTTGCCTTTTGAGACAGGATCTCCCTCTTTGCTGGTGGCTAGCCTATGGCAATCCTCCTGCCTCAAACTTCCAAGTGCTAGAATTACAGATATGCGCCATCATGCCTGGCGTTTTTATTCACTTCATGGGGTCTTTCACCAAGAAAGTTTTTCATTTTGATGAAGTTCATCCATCAATCTTTCTTTTTACTAGCTTGTCCTTCAAAAATTTTATCATTTCGCATTCATTCTTACTTCAGTTTTTCCAGAGATTGTTTAAACCAGAGGTTCTCAACTTGTGTGCTGTGACCTCTTTAGGTCAAACGATCCTTTCAAGAGTGTCACAGAAGACCATCTGCATACCAGATATTTACATTACAATTCATAACATTAGCAAAAAATACAGTTATGAATAGCAACAAAAATAATTTTATGGTTGGGGGGGTTACAACATTCGGAACTGTTTTAAAGGGTCACAGCATTAGAAAGGTTGAGAACCACAGGTTTAAACCATCAAGTAACATGGTGTCAGATCAGGTTTCTATTTTTTAATATTCTTTGTAAATATTCCAAACACTGTTTTGATAGTTAGACCATTTGATGTAACAAAAGCATAATTGAATTCCACTTTTTATGTCATTTACTGTGCTGCATTTGGATCAAACTAGGACCTCAAGCAAGCTAAGTAAGAGCTGTACCACCTAGATACATCCACTGGCCTCTCAGGTCATCTTGAGAATAGCAACGTTACCCAATTCAATTCCTTCTAAAAGTACAGCTCTTTGACAATTAAAGCCAACATGTCACTGGTACTTCAACAAAGAGAAATTCCAGAATAACCAGTTATCACCAACAAACACACATACAACACACACGGGACGTGCTGACAAACATCTTATTCAGGTATGTCCTAAGTGCAGGATAAATCCAACTCATGCTTCTAATGCACAAAAATTAATTAACTAATTAATTAACAAGGAAGGCAGATGGGATAAAGCACAGTAATTGAAGAACATACAAAAATACTTTGTGATTTATGTCTTTAATCCTAGCATTCAGGGGAGGCAGAGGCAGGCGGATCTCTATGAGTTTGAGGTCAGCCTGGTCTACAAAGTTCCAGGACAGCCAGACAGCCAGAGTTACAACAGAGAAACCCTGTCCTGAAAAATCAAAAAGAAAGAAAGAAAAACAGAGGGGGGGAGGAAGGAAGGAAGGAAGGAAGGAAGGAAGGAAGGAAGGAAGGAAGGAAGGAAGGAAGGAAGGGCAACAGGGGACCATTTGACTAGGTAATAATAATCTGGTGCCATATGGCTGTTGGGACCTTTTGGATGAGAATAGTATTCTCTCATACTCTACTATCTCCAAATTTATATTATTCATGTATAGTAATCTGATCAGACCGTGTAGACACTTATGTTCACAACACCTGCCTTAAAGATGCTTAAGATTGACAAATAAAAACGCCAATGAAAGAATGCAAGCGTGTGATGGTCAATCTCAACTGCCAAATGGATGAGCTTCAGAACCACCAGAGTCCTCCGGGTACATCTGTGGGGATCACCTTGGTGAGGTCAACAGCCATCTACTCACACAATTTCACCGGCTGGGATCCTGGACAGTATAAAAAGGAGAAAACCAGCTGATCACAAGCATTCACTGCTCTCTGCTTCTTGACTGTGGATGCAATGTGACCAGCTTCCTATGTGACCTTCAGTCACTATGGACACATGAACTGTGACTCAGAATAAGACTGCCCTTCCTTGTTTTTGTCTGGGTATTTTATCAACAGTAACAGGAAAATAACTAAAACAAAGGGTACGGAAACAACACAGGAGAAAGGTCAGTGATCCATGATATAGGCACCTAGAGTAATGAATACATTAGGGAAGAAACAATGGGAGCCACACAGCTGGAAAGGTGAGTTAAGCCAACACACTGTGCTGCCTAGACTATGTGGTTATATGATATGCAGTCCTAAAATTCATGAAAATAATCTATATAAAAGTACCAATTGCCATGCAAACCAACTCAGAAAATTAAAAAAAACAAAAAAAACAAAAAAAAAAACCTCATTTACTCATTCATGGCAAGCATCTTTTGCATTCACTCTACATACGCAGCTCTGGAAACAAGAGAAGAAACGTAAGGCAACAACACCTCCTGCCTTACTCACTCCAAAGGCTGATCTCATAAAAAGACACCTGTCTTTTTATCTCATTAGAAAGACATGCCCACACAAAGTTCAGAAGGTGTTCTTGCAGCTATATAAAAAGAATGTATTTTTTAAAAACTACCTTTCTCTTCTTTCTCCAGGATACAACCTATATTAGTCCATACATAGATAAGATATACTAAGCAAATATAACATACATGTTGAATAGGTTCATCTAATTTTATGAAACTAGAATATCCCAAATTAGTAAACTCTTGATTGTCCCTATTCTTTAACTTGCACAACCAAGATTTTACTAAGCATTGAGGGCGCGCCAGGAGATTAGGCTGAGCCAGGAGACAAGGTTTAATGTGTGGTGGTGACCATCTCCACCGTCCCTGTAAATAAAATTAAACACATACCAGACATAAGGAATTGGTACTATTTAATGTTTTCCGGCTACTCTGAGGTAAATGCGTTTTCCTGATTGGAGGAGAAAGATCCAGATGACTGGAGAAGTGGAACGGGGTGCCTCACAGCCGCGACGTAAATACACTCAAGCACACGCGTCCGCACCGCATCACCCAGAGGCCGCGCGGCTGGCGTGTCGGACCGGCCGACAGTCGGGCCTGGGGTCAGCGCTGCAGCCCGTCGGGGCAGCGAGCAGGAGGCAGCGGCGGCGCCGGGGCTAACGTGGCCAGTCTCCGGTTTCCGCGCTTTCTACATGCTAGTCCCACCCCCAGGCCAGAGGTAAACAAACTCCTCAGCCCTTTAAGGCAACTACAACACCTAACATGGAGGGAAGCGAAGCCGCACCTCGACCCGTGACCCCGGCGACCTCAGCACTCGCACTCGCCGCTCTCACCCGGAAGCCCCGCAGCACCTACACCGCCCCTCACCGCGGCCACCGCCTCCCACTTGCCGCTCCGACCTTCGCGGAAGTACTCCTGAGCTCCGTACTGAGGCGGGTCCGCCGTCAGGGAGTGCTTCCGGGTCAAGCATCCGCTGGGGCGGAAGGAGCTGACCCTGGTGAGGTGAGTGAATTCTCTGCTCAGGTTATCCTCCTGAGAGATAAGGGGTGCATGGGTCTAGACGCGAGGGGTGCCGGGATGTCCGCTCTCCGTGAGGCCTGGTGTGGGTCCTGCGAGTTCCGCCATAAAGTGTTTACAGAATACCGGGGGGGGGGGGGGGGGGGGGCCGGCGACACCCCGGGACACAGCGGAAACCAGTAATGGTTCTGCTCTCAGCTCACTGCAAAGGTGATGGGAAAAGGAGACCACAAACAAGTCAGAACAGCGGCATCTGAGATGGTAGTTAAGTGCTTTGTTGAAGTGTAAATGGGTGGTGGAACGGAAAACGAGAAGGAAGCCTGCTTATCCAGAGTAAGGGTAAAGCTTTTGCAAAAGGAATAGCAAAGGGAGTCAATGTGGAGGGAGGGAGATGAGAACAGACTTAGACACTGAGTCTTTGACTTTTAATTTGGAACTCGGTGGGAAGTAATTAAAGGTTTCTGACCAGGAGGGTGACGTACTTTGATGTATAATTTTATGATAACTCTTAATGCACAATGCGTCGCTTCATTTGCGGTTTAAATGCCCCAAACGCCGACAGAACCAGGTAGGCATTAAACATAATTTTGTAAAGATGGGGACACCTGAATCCTAGAGAGGCAAAGACTTGCTTTTCAAATGGCCCGATCTTGTGGTGGTGTATATCTCATTTGCCTGTCCTATGCAAGGTCCTGGGTTTGATCCCTAGCACCTAAAAGCAAAAAAGGATCCAGGTTTCCGACTTCCATCCAATCTCTTACATCAGTGTCCAGAAGTAATGGTCACTTCCTAAAACCTACTCAAATATATATATATATATATATATATATATATATATATATTTTTTTTTTTTTTTTTTTTTTACTTTCTATGGTATTCCCTTAAATTTTGGTATGCTGCTGTTACCTGGGACCTTATTAAATGCCTATTCCTTTGAAGTAGCATTGCAAGTTCAAGGCTAAACTTGGCTACGTGGTGAATCCTCCTCCAGCAAGAGCTAAATAACCATGTTCTGTCTCAAACAAAAATGTCTGGTCCAACAAATAAAAATATAAAATGGATTTTTTCTGGTTTTCTATGATAAAGGAAAAATGTGTAGAATAAGAGTGCATATTAGCAAACTAGTCACTCTTATCTTTTACATGTTGTCACTAATTAATATAGCAACAATTGTGAAATCTTTTGGTCTTGTGGGTCCATTACACTTAAAACTTACCAAGAATTTCAAAGGGCTTTGTTTATGTAGATTACAACTACCTGTAGTTTCCATTTAAGAAATCAAAACTACTCTTTTTTTAAAAAGAGTATTTTAAAATAGTAAGCTTATTAAATGATAACTGAGAGTTCGATAAAGAATATTTTCCTGTTGGATGTGCTGGCACATATCTGTAATCTCAGCACTTAGGAGACAGAGGTACAGGCAGGAGAAAGAGTTCACAATTATCTTGGGATGCATAGCAAATCTGAGGCCAGCCTGGACTACATGAAACCTGGACAACATGAAACATGTTGCTTTTCTCAGAAGCAACAAAATATAATTCCTTTAATGCTTGGCTTCCTAGAATACATCTAGGTTCCGGTTTCTCCTGCATTCTCTTGAAGTATGAATATTATTGAGTAGCCTTTAGAAAAAATCGCATCAAGTATGAACAGGGATATGAAACTGTTTCAGGAACACCCAGGACCCTGTGTTCCATATGTGGGAATTGCTGAATTACAGTATTGTCATGACAGTTAACAGAAATGCAAACTTGATTTGTAAATCAGTAAAGCTATAATGTGCATCTGAGCGAGGCCAAGAACTCTACATCTTTAGCAAGATGTAGATTAATTTAATATCTTCTCAAAGTTGAATTTGTGAAACTGTTTATAAATCAAACCCTCTGGAGGGCTGTTCGTAAGAAACAAGCGGACAACAACAAAGGCAGTTTCCTCATCTTCAGATCTCTTGATGAACAGTTTCCAGAACCTGAGACTGTAAAACTAGTTTAAAGTTTTGAGCGGACACCTTTCCTCCTAACAGGTTGATGCTCATCTGAACTCCAAATGTTGTGTCTTTCCCTAGGCAGTGGCCAAAGGCTGGGGTTTTTCAGACTATCTTACATGCCCTCACTGGCTTCTGAACAGAGAGATAACTGAAGGGAAGCTGCTGAGTCTTACCAAAGTTTAATTTCTGGTTGGCAAAGAAATCCCTAATAAATAGGGCAAGGGAAAGAGTTCAGGTAAGTAGGTTTCCTGAATAGCAGGAGACTAGAATTGGGAGTACAGTCCTCATGGGAAGATGTTTCTGGGGAAGGAAAATGATAAACAGAAGAGCAAGTAGAACCAGAACTTTAAGGTGAATGCTATTTAGAGTCAGTAGAGAGTAAGACACATACAACTGAAGCTTTGTGTAGGGCTAGAAACATTGTACAATTTTAGGCAAAGAAAGAGATGATGATGGAATCAGCCTCCAGATATGGAAACTAAGAGTCTTGGAGCACATCAGAGCAAGTGACAAAGGTGCAGTTAAAGACCATACCTAACTGTGAACATGCCTCCTTCAAGCAGTGTGTGCATGTGTTCACTGCTGCCTACATGGTTAACTTGTGGAGAATTCCAGCTGCTAGCTGGAGTTTTAAGCTTATCTCCTGGATAGTAAAAAATCCCCTAATAGAATTTGTTTTTCTTTGAAAGACAACATTTGGATACATCACAGGGGGTTAAATTGAACTTAGAGTATGGTACCCAGATGGGATAAAAGGTCTGTAACTTGGGCAGATACAGTAGGAAAGTAGGACCTAACTGGAAAGTATCTAAAAAGTATAATAATAGCAACAGCATGTCTTTTTAATGTACCCACATTCATGCTTCCAAACATTCCAAAATCAAAACTGTTAATAACCTCATTCAATAGATGTGAAAACAAAGGTTTTTCCGGCCTGTGCTTCACCCAGGGCCAGGACTAGGTATGTGTAACTCCAAAGCCCTTCTTCTAACAACTAAGCTACACACGCCTATAATTTTGGCAATTACAAAACTGGAAGAGTTGTGTAGATACCCTTTAAGCTGTGTGTATGTTGGACAAGAAGGTCTGGGGCTACTGTGAGGGGTTATATCTACTGAGTTAAAGATACAGTGAGGTCTTTCTCAGTTTCAGACCACAGAAAGAAGAAAATGGAATGGAGAGGTCCTGACTCTAAGCCCATTTCACAGATATCTTGCCATTCACTTCCAGTCTCTATTATGGCAAAAAAGATAAAAAGTCAGAACAATGCTGGGATTTAACCAAAGCTACAAAAGGATGAATCCAGAAGATGTTTTTCATTGTCCTGGGAAATATGTTGAAGTCTGAGCTGAGATTGCCCGTATGTCTGGGGTGGGGTGTTGGACTCCAGGATACAACTGGAAATATAGACTAGAAACTTTTAAGTAAATGGCCCTCAAAATGGTGAGCTCTGTTTGAATAATAATAATATTGATTATTATTATTTTATTTTATAACTATTAATGTTATCAATTATGTTATTATTAATATGGGAACCAGCATCATGTATACCATGGCACATGTGTGATCAGAGAACAACTTTGTAGAGTTGATTCTTCCCTTCTACCTTATGTAGGTCCTAGGGTAGAACTGAGGTCTCTAGATTTGCTCAGCAGGTGTCTTTACACACTGGGCCATCTCTTTGGCCCCAGAACTAATTTTGTAACATCACAGATCCCCATGGCAACACTGAGAGTAAGCGGCACAACTGTGTTTGCTCTTTGCAGTGGATGGAGGGTACATGCAAGCTGCTCTCCATTTGCTTTCCTCCTTGCCAGCTCAGAATACCACTTTGTCAACTGTGTAGCAGTTTGTAGGAATGCCTCCACTTTGCAAGTGTGACGGAAGGCAGAGCAGAGGGGATGCACTGTAAATACAGCAAGGAGCGGTTAATTATGGGGAATAAGACATTAGTATCCTGCTGTAATTGGAGTGAAAAACAATGCCATCTGGGCTCTAGTGTTCTTCCCCTTGACTTATCCCAGAATGATTTCGACAAATGACAGTCTCCTCAGCCAACTCAATACTGAGCCACTAGAAAGGAAGTCAGCCACATTGCTCCCTTATTTGCTTCTGTTGAGAATTGGAGCCGAATGGAAATATTTCTTTACTCAGAGTTGGCAGGAGCAGCAGCCAAGCAGTCTGCTAGGGATAACAGTGAAGGCTCTTCTCTTCCTGACTTTTAAAATAATAGTCAATATTCAGAATGGCTTTCTGGGGCAAAATCGTCCACATTTCTGCTTATTCATGATCCTAACATGTCAGCTGCTACACTGAGAATAACAGGCCTGGTGTTGGAAGTGCCAAATTTAAAAGTGAGTCACACTTGTAAAATTCATGAATCCCTCTTTTTTTCTTACATTCACAGCACAGTTGCACTTCCCCTCATCACTGCTCATGCCATCTTGTGTGTACGTAGCTAGCTGTTTCTGCCTCCAGCTTCTAAACTAGTTAGTAAATTCCTGAGTGTCTGGGACAGGGCTGAGTTCCCTGAGCAGCACCTGAAGCACTGGCTACTTCACCTTACATGTGATGGGCTCCTGATTTAATTGATATTGTAAATTCAGGCTGAGTTGAGTAGTGACAGTTGCTAACCCCATCATCACTGCTGAGGAAAAGGGAATGGATGGTCACTCGATGAAGTTTTGATTGCAGGTAACAGACACCACCAAAGCTAACTTAAGACTTCATGTGAGCAATAAGACACAAGTATCTGAACCCTCAAGCCCCTTCTGTCACCTTGAACTTCTGCCACTGTTGTCTCCAGCTGATCCACATCTCTTACCTGCATGTGGATTCTGTTTCTTCATGGCTTATAGCAGAAGGCCTTCTTGTTCAGGATGCCTATGGCAGGTCTGAAGTGGCTGGTGCTGACTGGACACTCAAGGCTATTGTCAGATCAAGTTTTCTCCCGGCATAAAATCAGGCTCAGGCTGCTGTGCTCCTTTGATGTAGGAACAGCTTCGGGGTGGCTGTGGTGTTTCTCTAGACCCCGTTTTGAAAGATTTTGTGAGCCCCTAGCCCATACAAATGTCTGTGTCAGTATAGAACAAAGACTGCAGTTGTGGGGCACAGAACACTTCGCTCAGATAGCGTAAAGAGAAAAGTTGGAGATAACCACAGCTGTGGTTCTGTTGGTTTTCAGGGCTTAATCTTCTTTCTCCTACCTAACCATTTCCCCCATTTGTTCTTTGTTCACAAGGAAAGCCTAAATGATTTGTGGTTTTAATTTTGAATAAAATCAAATAAAGATGTTTATTTCTTTAAGGAGAAAAAAAGTCATTGATACTAAGCGGATTCAGTAGGAGCCAAAGCAGCATGTATGAGCCTCTTTCTCCACCTCCTCCATCTTGCTTTCCATGGTGGGTAGACTGAACCAAACTGTGTAAACCCCCTGGGTGCCTGTTCTTCTCAAATGGCCCTAAACTACAAATGTCTCCATTCTAAATCCCAAGAACAAAGATTTCAATTAGCTTACTTAACTAAAGGATTGCTCCAGGCAGACAGAGGCAGGGCTTGAAAAGGGTCCCACAGGTTAAGTGCATCAGCTTGTCTGCCACAAATGCAGGACACAGGTAATGTGGCATTCAGTGCCCCTTTTGACCCTTGTTATTGCAAAATACTGGTTTGTGGTGAGGCCATAAGAAAAGTGATCCTTTGAGTTAAAGGTTGAAAACGGGATGGTGCCTCCTCACCCCAGATGGTTGTGTAGTGAGTCAAGTGCTTAATGGTGAAATGTCAGATGGTGTGAGTATAAGCAACCCATCTAAAGAACCATAGCAATAATAACTAGAGTACATTCAGTGAGTGTTGTTGCCAGACTGTGCCTTACATGGATTGTCTCTAGGGACCAACCTCCTGTAAGGATAGTTACTATTGTTTTTCCTACTTTAAAAATAAGGGGATAAAGCACAGACTAAGTCCTTTGTGAAACTACAGGGCTGGTTAGACTCCAGGCCTGAATGCCCATCCAGGGAATCAGGCTCAAGTCTGTACTCTGCACCTCTGCCACCCTGGCTTTATCAAATTGCAAGCATTCAGTTGGGTCTGTGCAGAGGAAGCCAGAGCCAGGATGGAATGTGACAGCTTGGCTCTGTGGTAGGAAATGTTCCAGCAGACTAAAGCACCATTAGCAGGGCTGTCAAAGAGGAGAGAAACTATTGGTGCCACCAGATGTCAGTCCAGGGACCCTTGCCTCAGAGCCACCCAGGATGCTAATCTAAGCCCCTATTTATAATCTAAGATCCTTATTTTTAACAGCTGTATAGGTGATCACAATACTTAGATGGCTTTGAATTCCTGAATTTGGTGATTTTTTTACTCCTACTGTTTCCCTCTAGTACAAGGTAATGAATGAAGAGGTTGGAAGTTCAGTTTAAAATGCCTGTATACTTGAGTATAAAAGCAACAATGCAGTGTTACTCGCTCCAGAGGTACTGCCACCTGCTTCAGGCTCAGAGATGGACACCTGTCATGTTTATAGGGGAAACCAAAGCCAAACCAGGAAGTTCTCCACTGCTCTGGTCTGTACCAATTCTGCTTCACCTCCTATCCTGGCACCTCTTTCCTCTCTGTGTTTGTCAGAACTGAATTTCAGCGCAGAGACTCACGTTCTTATCTATTCAAGTTTCTACTGAGCACACACTAGGTGCCAACCTGTCAGAAGACACACGTTGTGCTTGATGCTACTCAAGGGCGAAGTGCAGGAGGACTAAAATGTGGAGTAGAAAGCCTCCCCAAGAGAGTAGGCAGTGCAGTAGATCTGAGGGATGGGCAGATCAAGAATGGAACTGTTCAGGTAGAAGGCCAGGGCACAGGCAGAGAGCAGAGGAGTCACTGGTTAGGAGGTGTTCAGGAAAGAACCAGAAGGTTGTAGTGACAGGTACATCTCACAACCAAACTCAAGTGGGAGAGATCCTGATTCTTGAGGGAAAGAGACTAGGTTAGAGTTTTGGTTCTGACATGAGATCAGAGATGGGCTCAGGGGATTGCAATGACTGGATTAAGTAATGGAGACACTTGTCCACAGACAAGAATTGAAGTCAAAGATTGGAGTAGTTCAGGAGGCATGGCTCACTTGTGGAATAGATACTGACTGCAAGATCAAGGCAGTCGGAGAACACAGTGCGGGAACAGATCTTTCTTTGACACACAACAACACTGGGCAGTGACTGGCCTCATGAGGATTACTGAGCCAGCAGTCCACACCACAAGGCTACAAAGATAGTATCCATCTCTGAGCCAGAAGCAGGTGTCAGTAACTCTGAAGTGAGTCATTTTTATACTCAACCATACAAGTGATTTTATCCACAGAAGTGTACAGTTTCCCTTTAAAATAAACATATGAAAAGAAAATGAGTGGCTGTAAAGGTTTTGCTTTAGTAAACAGTAGGAGTATGGCAGTAGGAGTGAATGACTTTTCACAATTTGATTCAGATGAACCTGGGAAACTCCTTGTCCCTGGGAGACAAAGTCCCGAGGAAAGCTTAGAACACTCACAGCGAGAACTGCTAGTCTAGGAGGACAAAGTCATGTCTGTCAGATATTGCTCATCTTCAGTGACCAAGAGCTTGAAGCTTATACTAGCACAGAGCCTGGCTTCTGGTCCTCATCAATGTTACATTGTTTGTGCCTGTCACTTCAGTTATTATGTAGATTCTCCCACTAACTTCTGGCATAATCCTAACTAACAAGTCAACACTGTGAAGTCTATTAATTAAGCTAAATGGTTTATTAAATGCCCAAGGCTGTTTCCGTCAATGTCACTCTAGTAGGTTTGAGGGGGAGGGGTGGAAGTAAACACATGTTCAGTCTATCCTGTAGAGTCAAACTCTGAAGTTTTTTGTTTTATTGTAAATAGTCTTTCCTTAAATTTTAAAGATTGAGAGTTTTTAATTGTCATTATTTATCCAGTCCTTCAAGAGCTCAATGAAAATTAAATGACATTTAAAACTTGTAATTCAGACTTTGAGAGTTTAGTGGCAAAATACAATAACCCATTGGTTTTTATGTTCTGTGATCAAGCAGCCTCCCTGTGGGTATAAAAGGAGATACATGTCATCCTCAAATCTAATTACCTTGGACTTTGACAAGAAATAAAACAGAGCTTCTCACCACATGTTTATAGAAGTATGCGATGACATTTGCCTTGCAAGTTGGTGGTTTAAAGTGGAGAATCAAATTAGCAAGAAAAAATCATAAACACCTAGACTCAGACTTGGCTTTTATTTTCCTTTTTAGTCATATTTCATTCTTCTTCCGTGTTTATCTAATGGTCTTTGTAATTGCATATTTATGCTTCTACCAACTACATACTTAAATGTCAGTTTTGTTAGACTTCAGTCTAGAAATTTGTTATTTGTACATACTATTAAATATACTGTTTTGTCTCTTAATTGAGAAGAAAATGCTAAATTTTTTTTTGTATAGCATTCTGCCTAAGAGGGAGGTTGTATAGCCTCAGAAGTCAGTATCTCTGTTCATGTAAGTCACAGTTTTATTTTTCGTTTGTTTTTGTTTTTTCCTAACAAGACCAGATTCTATTTCATATGTCCCTGAATTATTTGTTTAGTCTGCATATGTAGTTAGATTACATAGATTCTGATCTCCATGGTAATAAATAAGACATTATCAGTTGCTTTACATACTATAGAAAATGTGGTCATGACTCAGGTTGAAATAAAAGATTGGTAAACTATATTCCAGGTCCTGTTGGCTCCCTGTTGCATAGAATTTGTCCAAGTGAATTGTAATCTCAGCATTTAGAAACAGAGGCATCCTTAGAGAATCTCTCATCCTTCCCCTTAGTGGGCAGATAAGAAAGTAGAAGCCCAGAGAAAGTTACTTGCCAAGGTAGGGGCACTGGCAACAAGGTTTGACTGGAATTTGAATATTTGGTGCCTGGCTCAGCACTGCTTCTCTGTCTCTGAGGTGGTATTCTAATCATCCCTGATGTCAGCACCAGTTATTCAATTGGTTTCATGTCTATTCATGTCTGGGGCATGCCGAGTCTCAGTTGGTTAAACACTGTGTGGCTTTCTTTTAGGCTGGCCTCTACACTCATCTTTTTAATCCTGAAAGCTTCAGAACACTCTTGGACCACTTCTTTGGAAAACTTTTCTACCAGCAACAAGTCACTCACTGCAGTCCTGTTCAGCGTAGCCACGTTTGAGATTTCCAAGTCTAAACAGGACTATCTTTGATTTTCCCATGAAGCTGCATCATTGCCTGTCCATCTTAGTGGTGGTCACCCTTGTGCCAGCTGCTCTGGGTTTGGAAGATGTGGCCCCCCTGGGAGAGAATCAGAGTTCTTATAATGCATCATTTCTCCAGAGCTTTGAACTGTCAGCAGGTTCCCACTCAGGTGATGATGTCATCATAGCCAAAGAGGGAACAAACGTTTCCCTGGAGTGTCTTCTCACGGTGGATCAGTATGGAGATGTCCACTGGTACAACTCGAAAGGACGGCAGCTACACAGCAGAGGTAATCCTGTAAGGTGTAAGCCAGATGACTCAGCCCTACTCTTGAGGGATATGATGTACTGAGCAAGAATTCTCCAAGACAAGATTCCAAGGGGACTAGCTCCAAAGGTGCTTAGGTATACAGTTCAGTGGGCAAGCACTTTCCTAGAATGTACAAGGTTTGAGCCCTAGCCCAGGGGCAGGGGTGGGGTGTTAAGGTCTGAAGTACTATACATATAAAAAAGAACAAAATAATTATAATTATTTAACAAAAGGGGGGTGGTATAAATTTAAAAGATAGTCACGTGACAATAAGCTAGTTTCCTTCCTGTTGAGTTTTCCTTCATTTTTGGGTTGGTTGGTTGTTAGCTGTTTTGTTTTGGGCAAACTATTATAGTTCGGGTACACTAGGAACTCTATGTAGCCAGGAATGACATTGAACTCCAGATCATCCCGCTTCCAACTCCCAAGTGCTGGGTTCCTGGCCTGTCTTACCATGCCCAATTTCAGCTTTTTTTTTTTTTTCCCCTAAGTTAACCTTAATTTACTTGAAACAAACTTTCTCTTCTAATTTTTATTTCTTTCTTTAAAATTGCACAATAACTCAGGTAAAGGCATTTGCCACCAAGCCTGGTAACTTTGTACCCACATAGTAGAAAGAACCAACTTCTATAATTATATTATCTGGTGTACACACGTGCACTGTGATATGTGGACCCATACATACATATGCGTGTGCGTGTGCACACATATACACACAGTTTCAAAAATAATTGTACACTGATAATTGAGTCAACGTTTACTTTTCAGTGGGTTTTTATTTCATTCAATTTGTAGATTTGTTTAACACACATCGTAATCTAGACTACTAATTCTTTCATTAGTATTCTGTTAAAGAGGTCTTTGAGGAGCTGAAGAGGCGCTTCAGTGGTTAATAAAGAGCACTAACTGCCCTTTCAGAGGACCCAGGTTCAGTTCCCAGCATCCATATGGCAGCTCACAGCTGTCTGTAACTCCAGTGTCAGGAGACTAGATGCCTCTGCATGCAGACATGAGGCGTGTGTGTGGTACATAAACATATATGCAGATAAAACACATATATAAAATAAAAATTAATCTTTATAAAAAGAAAAAAAGATCAAGCCAGGCACGGTGGTGCATACCTTTAATCCCAACACTGAGGAGCCAGAGATAGGCAGATCTCTGAGTTTGAGGCCAGCTTGTCTACAGAGTAAGTTCCAGGACAGCCAGGGCTACACAGAGAAACCTTCTCACAAAAAAAAAAAAAAAAAAAAAAAAAAAAAAAGAAAGAAAGATCTTCGTGATAAGTACTTGAGTTATAAAGTACCTTAAAGAAAAGTTACTATGAAAGCCAAAAGGGTAAAGAATAAGTCCTAGGATCCCCACAAGCTATACTTTCAGGAAACAAGACAGACAGAATTACTTCTTAAAACATAGAGGGTATTCGTTCTTTATATTAAGTTAAAACAAAAGGGACAGGTGCTGTTTCCTTCTCAAGTACCCATACCCTAAGCAGTGAAGTACGTCTCAGTGGTAAGTCTTCTCCTAGAAAACATGGATTGGATCTCCAACATCACACACAAAAATATAGTTTCCTTAGTCTCTTTTCCAGCTGCTGCAATAAAATACCCTGACAAAAAGGAGTTGAGAAAGAAAGGCTCACAGTTCCAGGTTACAGTCTATCACTGCAGGGAAGCCAGTGGCAGGAGCTCAAAACATTTGGTTGCATTGCACCTGTACTCCAAAAGCAGAGAACAATGAAAGCATGCTGCTGCTTGGCTCAATAGCACCAGGTCATCTGACTTAATGAGGAATGCCTTTGCCCACTATCTCTCCAGCCCCGTGCTAGGTGCCTTCTTAAAAATAACTTTTGTACCTTGTCATATGAGTTCATGATGAAAAGTAAACAACATTTCAATAAAGAGAAAACTGGCACCCCATAAATAGACATGTCTTTTTGACATATGCCCTTCTCGTGTATGAAAATGTATAGGTAGTAGCATGGTATAGACTCATATATGGATGAGAATGTCTTTGAGAGATTGATCTCTTGGGTCTGTGTGGATGTATGTACCTGTCTTCCTGATAGGCTTGGTGTCTAGCAGTAAGAAGAAAGTGCTGGCCTTAGGACAGGTCAGGAAGAACAACTTTCATTGCTTGTTTTTTGCTGATAGAATCCTGGTTGGACATGACAGTCTGCTTTTTTTTTTCTTCTTTCTTCTTTTCACATGATTTAAATAATAGAACTTAACAAACAAGCTACAATAGTTTTACGAAAAGGCAGAATACTGGCAAAACAGTTGGTCTTTTCTGTAATTTATTTTTCATTTCTGTTGGATTTACTAGGTGGAAAATGGTTAGTTTCTGATAACTACCTAAATATCACCAGCGTAGCCTTTGATGACCGTGGGCTCTATACATGTATCGTCACCTCTCCAACTCGTGCCTCCTACTCAGTCACCCTCCGTGTGATCTTCACCTCTGGAGACATGAGTGTGTACTATATGGTTGTCTGCTTGATCGCCTTCACTATCACACTCATCCTGAATGTCACTCGGCTGTGCCTGATGAGCACACATCTCCGCAAGACTGAGAAGGCCATCAATGAGTTCTTCAGGACAGAGGGGGCTGAAAAGCTCCAGAAGGCCTTTGAGATCGCAAAGCGCATCCCCATTATCACCTCGGCCAAAACCCTGGAGCTTGCCAAGGTCACACAGTTCAAGACCATGGAGTTTGCCCGTTACATTGAAGAACTGGCCAGAAGTGTCCCTCTTCCACCCCTTATTCTGAACTGTCGGGCCTTTGTTGAGGAAATGTTTGAGGCTGTGCGTGTGGATGACCCTGATGACATGGGAGAGAGAATTAAGGAGAGACCTGCCTTGGACGCTCAAGGTGACATCTATGTGATTAACCCAGAGCTGGGGCGAAGTAACTCACCTGGTGGAGATTCAGATGATGGCTCTCTAAGTGAGCAAGGCCAAGAGATAGCAGTTCAGGTGTCTGTCCACCTTCAGTCAGAGACCAAAAGTATCGGGACAGATTCTCAAGACAGCAGTCATTTCAGCCCACCTGATGACCCTGCACCTGCCGAGGGCAGGGCTCACCACAGAGTGAGCGTGTGACAACTGACAGCTTACAGTGCTCAGGAAAAGAGCCTGCTATGAGGACACAGCATTATTACGAGATGACCGGGGTCTTCCCTTTAACTGTAAGCACACCAGGGCCTGAATTGCCAAAATCCTTGGGAAAAGTCACCATTTTTCTGTTATTTGGTAATTTTCTTTAAGGTTGCTGGAGTGATGTGTGCTAAGACTGAAAGGCACCTGAGCTATTAACACAGTGAGACTTTTTTTCTGGTCAGTTTTTCCCAAGCCCAAGTTTCCTCATCAATGAAATGAGGGATTTGTTCTCAATGAGTTGTGTCTGACCCAAAACTTCTTACCTGACGCACCTCCAAGTCAGCCTTTCTCTAGACCTTTGGTCTTTATTCTGCATTCTAGTTGTTTATGCCTATGTCAGACACAGACGCTCTGCCTTGGGCAGGGAACAGTCACATGTGCTGGGTCAAATCTTTAAGCAATTCTCAATTGTGTTGCAGATCCAAAGAGTAAATTGCCATTAGAAAACCACTCTTGCTGAGCATGGTAGCACAGGCCTTTAATCCCAGCGCTGGGGAGGCAGAGACAGGTGGCAGATCTTGATTTAGAGGCCATCCTGGTACGGAGCAAGTTCCATGACAGCTAGGGCTATACAGAGAAACCCTGTCTCGAAAAATGGAATTTTTAAAAAAGTAGAAAAGGCCACTCTCCATGAGAAGTGTATCCTTGGGAGTACATCCTATCTTTTTAGCTTACCAAGACCTTTAGTCCATCGAGGCTGGCCTCGATGTCCCCAAGGAAGAATGTTTTCAGTGTTTCATGAACAAGAACAATGTCAAGTATCTCTCTAGAAAATCATCAATTTTGATACATTTTAATAATGTCTCAGGCTTTCTCTTTTTAGAAGTACTGAATTCCAGGTGGGCTCTGTTTGGGTCCAGAACTGCAGAATCCACTTCAGAGTCCGGCAGCACTCCTGCCCACTGTGGTCCTTAACCTGGTGCTAAAGGTGACACACCTTTTCCTGTCTTGTTTAGACTCATCATTCCTGGTATTTTTTAACTTTAGATGCATCCTTTTGAGTGAGGGCTGCTTTTGTAGCCTTTCCAGAGCACTTGCCTGAAATCAGATGAGATCATTGTGTTCAGTGAGTTATTGTACTAAAACAGATACTCTAGACATAAAGGGGGAAATGACGGGTGCTGACTCCTGGCTCATCCAGGTACAGTAAGCACTGAAGCTGGCACTCCTGCCTGGCAGAGAGTGACATGACAGATTGTACAGTCTT
This sequence comes from Cricetomys ansorgei, assembly GCA_026225945.1. NCBI lineage: Eukaryota > Metazoa > Chordata > Mammalia > Rodentia > Nesomyidae > Cricetomys > Cricetomys ansorgei. The sequence continues at coordinate 1,008,522 of JAMJFZ010000573.1, read as the reverse complement.
CACTTAAAAAATTTCCTCCACTGCAGGAAGATTGTGCCATGGAATTCTAACACCATGGCCGTGCAGCTCAGTGTGATGCTTCACTTCATTTGGCTTCTGGTTGTGGGAACATTGCTTGAACTTGAAGGTCCTGAGGGAAATGTGTGGAGGAGGTGTTCATCAGAATTTGATTTAGTGTCAAACAGAGGACACAGGGAATTCAAAGTGTAACCAATGAACTCAGAGCCTGCCTTTGTCCAGGCTTATCAGATATGATGCTGCTCTGGACAGCATGAACGAATCAGTGTGCAGTTTTATTAGGTGGCTTATGAATAATATGGTAATGTTGCCTTTTCTGTCTCTCAGGCTGTTTCCATGGAAACCTCCAGAGCCAAACAAAAGCTACCAATCATTTAATCAAAAAGCTTGCCTTGGCTCAGAGATGTGCATTTCTTTAAGGAAGATGTTTTCACACATCTGGCTGTAGAACAAGGGCTCTTGAACATATCCTACATTATAGAACATGTTTCCCTTCCTACACTGTTCTGTGGACAAATGGAAAATTTTTTTAAATCTCTTCTGTGGGGTCAGTCTCCTGAATGTCCCTCAGATCTGTAGTCCCTCCCCTTATAAAGCAAGACTGGAGTCACTTCTTAGACTGAAGCTTGTTGCCTTAAATACTGGCTTTCCCCCACATGTTCCTAGAAGGGACATTAATGTCTTGAACTCTAAAGTAGGCATGTTTAATGACCAAAATTTCAGAAAATGATAGTTTGCAAAAATAGAAAGTGCCAAAACAGTTGTATGAGCTTACATAATTCATACAAGCCACTCCACTGTAGCCTGGGTGTCAGTCATCACAGAAACAACACAGGCCCTGGGTGTGGTGGAACACACCTGTAATCCCAGCACCTGGGAGGCAGGGGCTGGAGGATTGCGAGTTCTAAACCAACCTAAGCTGCCTTGAAAAACTAACAGCTGGGCTTGTGGTTAGGGGTTGGGGGTGGGACAGTTTTCCTGCATACACTAATCCTGGGCCTGATCCTACCACCAGTGTTATCCCAACTGGTAGAGTTCGATCACCACACGGTAGATCAAATTCAGGATGAGTGGCACACTTGTAAGGCTAGTTTTCAGAGTGAGGAGGGTAGTTGTTAATATTTTCTGTGTCTAATCAGACCAAATGGACGTAACTGTCTCATCTGCTTGTAAACCTTAGGAGCTTAAAGCCACAGGTTGAAAGTCTGTTGTTACCAGCTGGTGGCTTTATCATTCTGTCTGGCTGAATTTTATAGGTTAGTTTTATAAAATATGACGTGGAGCAGCAAAATGTGTCTAAAGTAGGTCTGTCACCATATTGTGAATTTTGTATTGTCATTTAATGAACTTCAAAGTCCTTACAAAATTAAATAATAGCTTTGTAAAATAAATCTACCAAAAGTTGCCATTTCAGCATCTTCATATACTCCTTCCACACATGCACTGTTTGAGTCGATACCATTTTGTGTTTATAGCAGTTTGGTAACCGACCCCCCTCCCTCCTCAAAGTCCTGTCAATTATTATGGTTAAATATTTTTTAAAAAGCAGGTCTTGACATATTGTCCAACCTGGTTTTGAACTTGTGATCTTCCAGCCTCAGCCTCCTTAATATACTAGGATCACAGCATGCACTGCCATGCCTGCCTTTGTCTGCCTTTGTTCCAGTATGTAGCCTAGGCTGGCCTTGAACTTGGGTCAATCCTCTTGCCTCTGTCTCCCAAGTACTAGAGTTACAAGTATGTGCCACCATGCCTGGTTTTAGGCTTAATTCTTGAGTCAGGCCCAGTGAGCATGTCTAATTCCTGTCTACTATACATTGATATAAACATCAGAATTGCTGACCATGGGATGATTGTGGGAAGGCCCCTGCTGTTCCTTTGCCTCAGCCCCATCCGCATGCCACTTCCTCTTCAGTCCCCTAACCCGTGGACCAGTGCTTCTTATACCCTGCATGTGGTTTCACCCAACAGCAAACTAAACGGAGGTCTTTGTCCCAGGAGGCTATGTGTTTGCTGTCTGGAGCCCAGCTCAGCACAGTGCTGGGCTCACCCCCACACCAGTCGTTGTAACTCTAGGTTCTTCTCTTTTCAGAGCCACATGGTCTTCTCACCTGTACAGGAACATGACAGTGCTCAGCCTCATAAAAAAAAAAAACTTCTGGGTGCTTATGGACCCATCTCACAAAAAGAAATGAGTGTTGTCTCATAGTACTTGTATCTCAATGGTTATTTCAATAAAAACTTGCATTAAAAAGTCAGAGTTGAATGTTACACATTAAGTGCAATGTTTACTTGAGTCTACAGAGTGGATTTCTTCTCACATGTGATCCAGTTTGGTCTTTTCAGGTTTATTCATTGTGTATGAGTGTTTGCCTACATGTATGTCTGTGCACCATGTGCATGCCTGGTATCGAAGGAGGTCAGAAGAGCTCATTAGAGCCCCTGAAACTGGAGCTATGGATGGGTGTGAACCACCATGTAGGGTACTGGGAACTGAACCTAGGTCGTCTGCAAGAGCAGCAAGTGTCTTAACTGCTTAACCATCTCTCCAGCCCTTAAGAGTTTGATCTTGATGATTTTAAACTGAGTGTATTTAAATGCTTCAACACAACATTCTTTGGTGGGTACCCACCCCATAACAAACCAGCAGGTAACTTTCAGTCACTGTGGGCACCAACAGCACAGCTCCCCACTTCTGAAAGAAAGCTCTCCAGGACTAGGTGTTAAAATAAATGTTCAGTTGCTTAATATGAGTCCATCGTTGGTTTTTCTCAATGCTTTTTATTAATTACAAGCCATGTCAGTTCTCAGGGATTCAATACCCAGGCAGCTAGGCAGAGACTTCATTCCATGTTTCTCCCACACTGTTCTCCCTTGATTCCTCTTCTCCCACTTTTCCTCCTCCACCTCAGCCCTAGGTGCTTTTTCATTCCAAATCCTCCCTGTCTCCACCCAGCCCTCCAATATACAAATGAATGGAGCCTAACCTTCATCTGCCTTAAGGTTAAGGAATGTCCTATTCATATGGAGAACTGAGTGGCCATTCCATTGTTTACAGGTAGGAAGTGAATCCTTTGCATGCTACAAGGACAGCTTACAGGAATATTATCCATAACTATAAAATATCCCACAACAACTAGGCAACAGATCCAACAAAGGCCCAAGGATCTGAGGACTGATGGTGTGTCGTGCTCGTGAGTTTCAGCAGCTGGGAGCCTTGGCTGTTAGCGCTGGTGACAGAACCCACCAGAGAAAGGAGAAAGGCAAGGGTGGAACATATGGCTCAGTACCTAAGTGCCACAGGCCACATGGAGTGAAAATCCAGCCCTGACTTTCAGTGGCAAAAGACATGATCCTGATCCCACCACTGGCTTTGTAATCAAGGATGGGTGTGTGATATTTGATGTTGATTATTTTAAAGAGGAGTGAATTTAAACTGAGCATGGTATCCCACCATACACTTCAGCATTTACTCACCAGGCTTGATGATGGGTTGATGCCTACCTGGTGGTTAGAATCCACATGAGGATTAGCTGGAGCAGCAGAAGGAAACATGGTTTGCCTAGCACAGTGTGTAGTACAAGGGCTGCATGAGCACTGTTAGCCACAAGTTCCTCACACCTCTCAGAACTGCAGCTGGCAGTGTGCTAAGGCCACCTGAGGATGGTGGCTTACCAAAAGCAGGCTGTTTCCCAAGTAACTCCAGCACAGGCAGGCCAAGGCTGGTGTGAGGACTCAAGCCTGCTATTGACTCCTAGACTCCTCTCCATTCTTTCATGTGGCTTTCATTCCCATGGTCACGAGATTTCATAGTTGGGTTCTAGAAGGAGATCCTGAGACATCATTTGTGAAAGCAATTTATTTTGGAGATGATTCTAGAAATGCAGGGGAGTGAGACAAGAAGGAGAAGGAAGCCAATGCAGGAACATTCAGGAGTAGGTTACTGCATGAGCACCTGTTTCATCTTCCTAGGGACCACTCACATCTAGAGTGATCTGGCCCAAAGGCCAGCAAACTAGGATATTTGCCTCCAAAAAATTTATTAGTTACAGGCTGTCCCCCGGGTCTCTAGCACCCTGGTATTTGAGCCCACCTGACCCTTTAGCAAATGAATGTCCTGGGTAGAGACTCGAATCTGTCACTAGCAAGTCTGGTGATTGACGGGATAGTGGGTGGCAGGGATTTATAGGCAAGGTGCCAATGTTGGACCCCCAAAGGCCCAAACCGGGACGCTGCACCTTCACAGAGACTCACAGACAGGATATCGATGCAAATAGCAAGAGGATTTATTCCAGTGCACTGGGACCATTCTAACACGCAGGATAGAATCGGCCCCAAGGAGCAAATGGTGAAGCTTTTTATACAGTTGTTGGGCACAAACCGAATTGGTACAAGTTGATTGGTTCCCAAATTGTTTTCCCATTTTGATAGGTAGGGGCCAGTTAACCTTTAAATTGATTGCTGTTGGCATATAGCAAGGTCGCGGGCACCAGGAAAGGTAAAGTCCCTTGCCCAAGGCTATTAGGCGGCGGCTGTAGCTGCTGCTCATTTTAGGAATTTGGGCTGGGTCACAGTGCTCTTGAATTAAGCCTGACAATAATTGTTTTATGGTTTCTGGGGTGGGCTAGTTCTTGGAACAGGGAGTTCTGGAAAGTACTCAATAATTATTGTATTGAGTAGAGAAAGCCAGGGCCGAGGGTCTCCGGCCTCACACCAACAGCACCCACTAATAGGACAACCCTCTCATCTCCTGCATTCTGAGTAGAGAGAAGGGCAGACAGTCAATGGGCAAAAAATGGCAGCTGAGTCTGTTCTTTTTTATCAAGAAAACAATAGACTTCCTGGAGCTATATTCTTCCCAACAGCATCCAGAACTGGGTTATCTTGTCACTATGACCATTACCTGGCAAAAACAGCCTAAGGGAAGAAGGGTTGTTTGGGCTCTTGGTGTGATGGTGCATGCAATCAAGGTGAGGAAGGCACAGAGACAGGAGCTTGCCTTCTGCCTGAGCAGATCAGAGAAGCCGAGACATGAGTGGTGATGCCAAGCTGCCACTCTCCTTTTTCCTCCTGTATGCCATCCAAGTCCCCACCCTATGAGATGATGACACCCACATCCAGGTTGAGTCTGACCCCCAATCAGTTAATCCTCTCTGGAGACACACTCACAGAGGTCTGCCTCGCCAGTCGGGGTGATTGTAAGCAGACAAGGTTAACTGTCACAAGTGGTTACCACTGCAGTCATAAGCCTGAGGTGAGGGCTAGCAAGATGGTTCAGTGGGTAGAAGTAAGAACACAAACAGGTAAAAGTCCTTGTTGCCAAGCCTAACAGCCTGAGTCCAATCCCCAGAATCCACATGGTAGAAGAGAAACAGCTCCCACAAGGTGTCCACTAATCTCAGCACACACACCAGTGCACTGTGTGCTCATGAACTCATACAGGAGCACACACACAAGAATAAATAAATGTGAAAATAAAGCCTGAGGTTGTTGTTCTCTCTCTCTCTCTCGCTTCCCTCCCTGGAGCATGGCTGAGCTATCGGCCACCAGCTCAGCCCCCGAAGGAAAGCGCAGGGTGTGGGTCAACACATCCTGGTGGGTCCCAGGTTGGAGGACTAAGAGTCCACAGGAGTGAATCAGACTCTTGGGAGAGACTGTCAGAGGAGTGTATCTCTCCTTTATTAAAGTGAGGGTGGTTATACGTATAGGGTACAGGCAGGGGAGGATCTTTGGTACCCAGGGTTGGGATCCATTGGTTAAGACAAGGATACTGGAGTAGCTTCATTTACATGTGGAGCTCAAGTCTGAGGTCTTGCAAGGGCACCTTCTGCATAAGGTGTGGTCCCATAGGGAAAAAGAGGAAGGCCTCTTATCAGTAAATGGACTCATCCCTATGCTTCTAGCTACAGTGCAGATAAGCAACCAAGCCACATTCCTTTGCTAATGACCTTCTGCGAAGCAGGCAATATTTAATATTTAATAATAATTTAATAATCTAGATGGGTTCTGGCCAGGACTAAGGTGAGGAGCAGCCGAACACCCTCTGTTCTCATCTCCTGGGACCAGCTTCGACACACTCTTAGTTCTGTGACAGTCCCACATGACATCAGTATATTTTTGACTTGGGCACATTACCCAAAGCCTGCGTCACTTCTTAGGGATAGGAGGATGAAATCTGTAGGCCACAGGCAGTGTTCAGCAAGGTCACAGGAGCAATGTGCATGTGGGTGTTGAATAAGTTCCCTCACCACCGTGCCTACGGAAGATAGGCATGAAGGCAGAAGAAAGGCACAGCAAGGTGGCCTGCTTGAGAGAGACTGAATAGGCCTGTGGGGTCATGAGGAGACAGACAAGCAAGGACTGTGAGTGCAAGTAAGTTCCCAGGCTATTTCCAGAAGAGATGCTTAAAACAGCTGATCTGGAAAAGGAGGCTTACATAGTTTTAGAGGGGGGTTGACATTCAATAGTACTATTAGTTTGGGTTTGGGTTTGGGGTTTGATTTTGCTGAAGTTGTCTGTGGCTTACAGACACTTAGGCTGATTTTCTTTAAGGAATGAAGCTCCATCAGAGCCCCTTAAATTCCAGCCATGTTCTTGAGTTTTCATGTTTTCACTGGAACTATCGATCAGGCAACGTATACACGTAAATACACATATGTCACCCCATATGGTAGAAGACCCATGATGCCACTGTCTGCTTATTATTCCTGACAGTTGGGCACACTGCTTTGCCTCCTGCTCAGCCATTCAAGAAGGAACACTCAAGTGTCCTAAGTACCGATGAATCAGCCTTTCAGGGATCTTCCTCCAAGAAAAAATGCCACCCCCTGGGAAAACAGCCTCTCCCTAAGAGAAGGGAAGTATCTGGAGGAACTCCCTGCATGGTTGGTTTTAGGGCTTATTGCTCCTTTGGAGACCTCAAGCAGACCAATCCTGAGGCTCCTCCCCTGACGCATCTAGGGTTATACTTGCTGCCTTTTGAATGCCTTCGGTGTATCAATCAAGTACCCTGAGACAGAATGCTGGAAATAAGCCTACTCTAAGAGTAATTAATGCTATTCCCCAAGTTTGCACTTAGAGATCTATTGGCTAGAGATTCCCATACAGTGCTCTCAATAGACAGCCTGTATGCTAGGGTGTGGGGAAGGGCTGCTGCAGGTGTTATGGCCTGAGCAGCAATCTGTTGTGGATTCTAACACTTTGCACACTCACAGGGTACAGGACCATAAACAAAACCAGAGATGCCTCTGTTCTTCTAGGCTGAGAAGACAGAGACAAACCAGTCATGTAGAGGGAAATGGGTTAAAAACTGGGACATCTTAATGGGTGGTGGTAGCACATACCTTTAATCCCAGCACTCAGGAAGCAGAGGCAGGCAGATCTCTGTAAGTTCAAGGCCAGCCTGGTCTACAAGGTAAGTTCCAAGACAGCCAGGGCTACACAAAGAAACCCTCAAATCAAATCAAAACAAAAAAACTGGGACATCTTAAAGGAAATGGAGATCCTTAATCAAAAGACCCTGTGTTATTCGGCATTAGGAAACAATTTCCTGAAAGAGTAAAAAGAATCACTTGGGGCTTGTGGTAGTTTGAATGAAAATGGCCCACAAAGGCTCATATATTTGAATGCTTGGTTCCCAGTTGGTGGAACTGTTCGGGAAGGATTAGGAGGTGTGGCCCTTGTTGGAGTAGATGTTGCCTGGTGGAAGAAGTGTGTCACTGGGGTGGGCTTTGAAGTTTCAAAAGCCCATATCAGGCCCAGTCTTGCTCTCTCTGTCTGCTGTCTGGGAATAACTCAGCTTCTGCTCCAGCACCAGGCCAACCTGCTACCATGCTCCCCACCATAATGGTTATGGACTCACCCTCTGAAATTATAAACTCCCAATACCGTGTTCCCATGATAAGCCACCTGAAAGAGGCTGGCATGCTGAGTGCTAACTGGCTCAACACCAGGTAATACAGGCAGAAGAGCTGAAAGGGGAAAGCAAGTGTGACAGAAAATGGCAGTGCTACCAGGCCAGGGTGAGATTTGACCTGTACATGGAAGATCAACCAAACCCTGTGGGGAAGGAAAGTTGTCAATCTGACCATGAAAGTCTTCCATGCTGGACTGTTATCTCAGCAGGAAAACAAATTCGATTCTGGGTCCTGGAGAGATGGCTCAGAGGGTAAAGCCCCCATCTGGCAAGCATGAACACCTGAGTTCAAGTCCCCAGAACCCACACAAAGCTGCAGACATTAGCACAAGTCTATAAACTCCAGGGTTCCTATGACAAGATTCGAGGTGGAGAAAGAAGAATGAAAACCCTAGTGTACACAGTGGCAGAGACAGAAGAATGAAGGAGTATCCAGGGGCCCATAGGCCGGCTAACCTGGTGCACACATCAGGCAGCTAGAGACCCTGGCTCAAACTGTGGAAGGACTGTGTGATTCCTTCGCCTGAACACTGGCTCCAGGAGAGCAGAGCCATCTCATTTCCTTCTATCCCCAGTGTTGTGAAGAGCCTGTCACCAAATTGGTACTCACTCGTTGTATCCTTTCATTGACAAAGACAGACGGGTGAATAGGGATTATAGGAGTTTAAGGAAATTATTTAGCATCTTTGCCTCACTATATCCCTTTAACTGATGGAAAGTAAGATAATACACTTCTTGACCTCGATAGTACAGGGGAATTAAGATAAATGGAAATGCTGAAGACTTTAGCAAGTATGGAGAGAAAATATTGGAACATGTAGACAGGGAACCGTTTAAAAATGGAGAAAGAAAACCTTTTTTTTCTTTTTTCCTTTTTAAAAGGATTTTTATTTTATTTGAGTCAATGTCTGTTTGTTTGCCCTAGCTGAACTAGATTTGCTAAATAGACCAGACTGGCCTCAAACTCACTGAAATCTGCCTGCTTCTGCCTCTTCAGTGCTGGGAATAAAGGCTTACACTCCAAGCCCAGCCAAAAGATTTTATTGTATGCCAGGGTGCCTGCAGATGATTGCACTCAGAGTGATAAACAAGACCAGTGTGGTCCTTGTTCTTCCAAACTCCAGAGTGGTCTGGAGAAAGATACACTGTGATCAAGTAAGTACGTGTGTGACAAGAATCTCAAAAACCTCACCACCAGGGACCAGATGTAGCTTGATTAGAATGCACAGGCCCTTGGTTCAATCCTCAGCACCACATCAACTGGATATGGTGGCACAGGCTTGTAATTCCAGTACTTGGAGACAGAGGACAGAGGCGGGACGATCAGGAGCTCAAGATCATCTTTAGCTACATAGGAAATTCAAGGCTAGTCTGAGACACATATAACCCTGTCAAAGAGAGGGAGAGAGAAGAGAAAAGAAGAGAAGGGAAGGGAAGGGAAGGGAAGGGAAGGGAAGGGAAGGGAAGGGAAGGGAAGAGAAGAGAAGAGAAGAGAAGAGAAGAGAAGAGAAGAGAAGAGAAGAGAAGAGAAGGAGAGAGGGAGGGAGAGACAGAAGGAGAAGGAGAAGGAGAAAAGGAAGGAAGGAAGGAAGGAAGGAAGGAAGGAAGGAAGGAAGGAAGGAAGGAAGAAAAAAATACTGAAGGCTATCAGGGACTCTGCAGAGAATGGTCTTTCAGTTGATTCATACCAGGATGTTGTGGGGCGGGGTAGGAGTGGGATTAGGGTGTTCCTGGCCAATAGGAATGCCCTAGTAAAGACTGTGGAAGAAAAGCCTGCATGCATTTGAACAGACCAAACAGCCCAGCATGACTCCTGATGGTGCTGCCCAGTGGGCTAGTGCCAGACAGCAGACCCAAACCCCTGCCAGCCAAGGCTGGGATGCATTTTCCCCTCTGAGAATAAGTGAGGTGGTTTTAGAGGTGGAGTGACATGATGTGTGGGGCTTTTCAAACTGTGCTGGAGGAGAACATAGTCACTAGGACCCCTGTGCAGATGAAGGTAAATAACGCCATGTGGCTCACTGTCCACAGACTGGAACTAATGGTGCTCTGGATTTTTTTGTTTGTTGGTTTTTCGAGACAGATTTCTCTGTTGTAACTCTGGCTGTCCTAGAACTCATTCTGTAGACCAGGCTAGCCTCGAACTCACAGGGATCCACCTGCCGCTGCCTCCGAAGTGCTGGGATTAAAGGCGTGCACCACTGCTGCCCAGCTGGTGCTCTGGATTTTAAAAAAGGGTAAAAACCAAGCTGAACATTCAGGTACCGGGAATATGGGTCTCAGAAAAGGACCTATATTTAGTGGGAGCCTTTGATACACCTACTATATACACAATACAATGGAGAAAAATTTTAAAGCAGGAGAAGAAACACTCAGCATTGTTACCTGAGATCCAGAGTCACTTGGCATGACTTGTCTGCCGCACCCTTTCTAGAATGCGGAGATGCACACCTTTAGCTAGTAGAGGGCAGAATGGAGACTCCCCCACCAACTCACCAATGAACTTGAACAGGGGTTCTCACTTCTCTGAACGTTGGATTGGCTGTTTGTGGGAATGTTACAATCACCCGGTTGTAAAGGCTCATGTGTATGGTTCAGAGAGAACCACCAGCAAATATAAGAGGTTTGGGTAATCTTTAGCTTAATAACTAATGGTACACATATTAGACCCCTGCGGCAGGAGGAAGAACTCAGAAATGCGTGTCTCTTTAAGAAAAAAAAAAAAGCCCCTTATAAATTAAGATGCTACACAGAACATTTTTCTGTGTCCTTTTGAAGCTTTGTAACATGTTGGGAGGTGTCTTACACTATTCATCTGCCCAACATTTGGGCCCTGGAATGACTTCCCTCTAAAAGCTTTTAAACATATTCAGTGTTGCTATCTCCGGTCTATTCTGAGCATCTCATTAACCTAAGTTAGCATGGATCCATATCAATCCTGCTAAAAGCCAAGCTTTCCCTGATGTCAGAGCCTACATATGGAAATAGGCTTGCATAGTTTCTTTGTGGTCTCTTCAAGGACTCCAGTCGTGTTAATAGCAAGTCGCATACCCTCTATTTTCTTATTATTTTTAAATAACTAGGTTTTAAGTAATACAATGTAATGCAAGCACATTGTCTAAACTATGAACAGTATAGAAGGATTTTAAGTTAAGGAAGAAATAGTGGATTCTGTGCCACTCACCTCCTGCTTCCCATTCATGCTTGACATAGTAACAGCATTTTACACATCCTTCCAGAAATTTCCTATCCATCCTTTCTTTTAACATAGATTTCCCTGAACTGTCTTTATTTTACACAGATGTCGCCCCATCTTTCTTTCACATCTCTCTTCCTGTGTCTTCTCTCCAGACCGTGTATCTTAGACGTCTTCTATACCTGCCTCATTCTTTTGAGTGACTTTCTGGTGTTCTTTAACCAGCTCCCATAGGTGGATTTTCTAGATGGTTCTATCTTTTGCGTTTACAAGCACTTTTGTAAAAGACATCCTCTGAATGTCTGTCTTGGCCCACTTGAGGGACTATACCTGTAAGGTAAATTCTTACTTTTAAACCCTGAACGAATATTCTACTGTATGTCCACCCAATACCAGCATGTCACTGATAGTGCTGGGCTTCCAAAGAGAGCTCTTCCCATGGCTGGTGGCTTCCTTACTGAACAGTAGAGGGGCAATCAATACCTCAAGGTGCATCATTAATTTTTATGGTGAAGACTGGTTATAACATAACAATGTGCTTTAAAGGATGTGTGGCCTCCCATAGTTGTTTGATAAATGCTATGGGTTTTATTGCTTGTGTCCTGGGAGAGCATCCAGTTAGGAGTTCATAGAAAGGCCTGAACTTCCCTGAGTAACTACAATCAGTAGGTTAGTACAGTCACAAGTTCTAGGGGACATTATAATGATTACAGGCAGTGGGTTAGCATAATCAGACTTCTAGGGGGTGCTATAGTGACTGGAGTCAGTGGGTTAATAGAACTCTGAGCTCTGGTATGAGAGCACAATCAGTCTTTAATAGGACTGTCCAACTGATTAGTGTTGGAGAAGTTTATTTCTAGTTATGTTTATAATAATTGTTTTGTACTTTGGGGGATGGGCTGCCTAAGCCTTGGCAGTTTGTATTTATCTGCAGGTACTAGCTTTATGTAAAAGATGTTTGATTCCTCATAATCTGCTCACTGCTCTCTAGCAGAGCCTTTGTGGAAGAACAAAGTTGCTGTGGAGGAATTCTTGTGGCTCTCTCTCCCACAGTCTCCGGGAAGAAGGAGAGAACACTTCCCCTAGCCCTTGAGTTCCCCCACTGTAAAGGTGATATAGCTCTGCTACAAAAGGATTGTGGGATGAGGCTAGGCTACAGATTTCTTTCATTAAGCAAATAGACCTTTGGACGAGAGGGCAGAGTTTTTGTCTCAAGAGAACACCTGAGGAGCTTCTGTTTCACTAAAAACCCCTGAGATCAGAGGATTGGGGTACCACTGTCCAGTACAGTGTTTGTCGTGACAGATGGTTACCTCTGCTGAGGTCTGGCAGGGTTTGCATCTATGAAAATGTAGCCTTGTGTTTCTTAGTGGGCCACACAGTAGCTATCAGCTACAGATTAGGAAAGTCATTGTTCTTTTTAACTTTTAAGTTATTTATTTAGAGTTACTGGCAGGGGGGAGACACATCCCACAGTGTACATGTAGAGGTCACAGTCTTTCCTTCCCTCTGGTATCCCAGGATGGAACTCGGGCTGTGAGGGGTAACAGCAAGCACCTTTCCCTGTGAGCCATCTTGCTGGCCCACGAAGTTCTCTTTCAATGATGGCAAAGGAAAACCTACAGAGCTTCAACATTAGAAATTTCCTCTGGAGAAATCTCCAAAAAGCCTTAATGTTTTTGACAGTATGATGTCACTGCAACTAGCAGGTGTTAACCCGAGCATCTGAAGGAAAGTGGTTCCAACTTCAACAAAGCAGCACTGGTCTTTATCGAGCAAGCCAGAAGCTTCCAGAAAGAAATTGAACATTTGCATTGTGATCATTATTCACTCAACAAATATTTACTGATCACCTGCTAAAGACCAAGAGAAAGGTGAACCAATGCAGGTGCAAGGCCTGCAATTTCCTCACCACCTTGCCGTGTGACCTTGGCTCCTTGCTCTTGCTTGACTTTACTCTCCATGTCTTTAAAATCAGATCCAAATCACAGTATCTCCAGAGAGCCTTGCAGCAGGACCTCTCCTTGGTGTATTCTTAGTGGAGATCTCGATCCAGTGTGTTACTAACTCCCATGGTGGAGGGACGGGGCACAAAACCTTCCTCAGGTTATTGCCAGGTTGTGGGGTTACTCTGCTGATGTCCTTGATGAGTGGTGGTGGCACACATCTTTAATCCCAGCACTTAGGAGGCAGAGACAGGTGGATCTCTGAGTTCAAGGCCAAACTAGTCTACAGCACAAGTCCCAGGACAGCCAGGGCTACACACAGAAACCCTGTTTCAAAAATCAAAGTACAAAAAATTTAGTGGTTTAATACAACAGAAATGTCCTCTCTCACAAATGTGAAGCTTGGCTTATGAAATCCAGGTGTTGGCAAGGTCATGCTGTCTCTAGGTGGTCAAGGGAAGGATCCTTAGCTGCACCACTGCAAATTCTGCCTCCATTGTCACAAGGCCTTCTCCTCATGGGTCTCCATCTTCTCACAAAGAGGGAACCAGGCATGATGGTGCATACCAGTGATCCCATCACTCAATGGGGGAAGGGTGATCAGCCTAGGCTACATATGGAGCAAGCTCTTGTTTCAAATTAAAAGGAGAAAGAAAAAAGGAAGGGAGAGAGGGAAGGAGACCAGTTCTTGGAGTATGGCCTACCCTCTTTCAAGATAACCTCATCTTAACCAATCGCACCAGCAAAAGCCCTGTTTCTAAATATCACTTGCTGAGGTTCCAGGTGGACATGAGTTGGAGGTCACTATTCAACTCAGTACAGAAACTATTTCCGTTTGCTTCTACTGAGGATACAGACTGTCACAGAAGCGTGTCAGCAGATCTCGGAAAGACCGGCAGCCTGGTGCAGAGGGGTGCAACTCAGAGTCATGGGTAGAAGAGGACATCCGAGCAGCCAGGTGTTTCTCATGGAATTGGCTTCTGCCCCCTGCAGTCCTGTGTGAGAGCTTGCATACAGCTGCACAATGCTGGGTAACACAGCAGCATGGGGTGACCTGGAAAGCTTGTGTGAACCCTGGAGATCTCTGTATATCGTGCGTGGTCACACTTGCTTTAACTGATTGTTCATTGCTGTTGTGTTCCTTCTGGGGGAATCATCAAACTTCAAGTGTATAAAGAGCACCCCAAGTGTACCCCAGGCTGGCACAGGGGCTATGGGCTCTGGCTCTTCGGTGGTGAGAGGGATCTCTGCTGTTGGCGCCCTTGGCTCTGGGGTAACCTCTGCTCTCCCGTCTCTCTGGCAGTGTCTGCGGGAATGAAAGCTCATTCTCCAGCGCTCAGACTCCTTTGTCAGTAAATTACAGACAACAATAGAACTTTGCAGAGCACTGTGGAGAAGTATCTGTAGAAATGTGATTCATGTGAAGCATTAAACGCAGTGAGGAGCGTATAAAAATACACTTAATAAACATTTGTTCTTATTAAAATATCTACTCATTTCCTCGTGTTGGAGGCTCTTCCTGACAACGAGAAACGATGGCTGGTTCTTTCCTATTAAAATCTAAACTTTCCAAAGACCTGTTTTTCTCCCTGTCTCCGGGTTCCCTCCTTCTACTCTAGAAGGACCTCTATGGCTTACATCATTCCTCTACCTGACACTTCTGTCACTGTGGTCCCGGTGCCTCCACGCCACTGAACCCTGTGGCCTGTTCTCCACCTAGCTGATTGGCTTCTGACCACTGACCACTCTTCCTTCTTGCAACAGTCTTCTCTTGGGTGCCTGAGGCAACTGCTTCCTTCCTGTAATGGGGTTCCCCAGGGGCTACCTCAGACATACAGGGGGAGGGGCTGCTTGTTTACTATTTCTTTTCTTCCCTCCTAACTGACCTCATCTAGCTTTAAGTCATTTAACAGCATCTGTCACCTAGGGCTCCACATCCAACCTGGTCACCTCTCCTGAGCGAAACTCAGTGAGCATCTCCAGTTGTGTCTCAAAAAGACATCTCTTTTTGGTGGCGCACACCTTTAATCCCAGCACTCAGGAGGCAGAGGCAGGCAGATCTCTGTGAGTTTGAGGCCAACCTAGTCTACATAGTGAGTTCCAGGACAGCTGAGCTACACAGTGAGTTGCTGTCTCAAAACGAAACATCTCAAGCATATTGTGTTTAAAATCAAACTCCTGGCCCTCCCCACCTCCCACATTCTGGAATGGGAAAAGCATCCTTCAGTTGCTCAGGGTAAACACAGGAGCCACTCAGAACTTTGTCTCTCATGTGCAGCCAACCAAGCCAATCTGCTGTAAAAGTCTTTTTCATCCTCAAGTTAGACCCAGAGCCCCGCAGACCCTTGTCTCCTCACCTCACCGCAGCCCCCAAGCACCTCAGTCTTCTCCTGTCTGATGGTCACTGCCTTCCAGCTGAGATCCCTGCTTCTTCCCATGGCCCCATTAATCACTTTCCACCAAGAAGCCAGTGTGAGTTCATCATTAGAACCCCTTGAGGAGCTGCAGAAATTACAGAGCCCAGATTGCATCTCAAACCAATCAAAACCTGGCATGGGTGCGTCTGTTCCTTAAAGTGTCATTCTCCTGCCTCGAAACTTTAAATGATTTCTTGTCTTCAAATAAAAGGCAAAGTCCCAGCACACCCCCTTAGCTAGCAGTTCCCCACACATTAGCTGTGCTCCACTGCCACATAACTGACTCACTAGGTCTGCACGGGGCCTGATCACTGTGCTCTGCCAAGTCCCCTGGGACACTGATATTCCTAGGCTGGGGACCATTTAGGGGTCCAGTGGCTGGCACAGCCTGCCTACCACTTCTCAGACGCCATCTTTTTCTGCTCTCCCCTGGCTCGGTTTGTGTCAGGTACACTGATATTTTTTCCTCTGAATCAAGCCAGACACTCCACACCTTCCTTCTGTTGTTTCTTCTGCCCCGAGATCCCCACCTGTACAGCTAAAGTTACTGCTGATACCTTATTTAAAACCACTACCCTCCAGCCCGTGGAAATGGCTCAGTGGTAAGAACACTTGTTGTTGCGAGCATGAGGACCTGAAGTAGGATCCTTAGCACCCACTTAGAAAACTGAGCTTGGTCTGACTCAAACAAGTAATCCCTGTGCTGTAGGGAGTGGAGCTAGGAGAACTGCTTGGGCTTGATGGATCCCGGGACTAGCTTTAGCTCCAGCTTCAGAGAGAGACCCTGACTCAAGGGAATAGAGAAGAGGTAGAGAAGAGAATGATAGAACAGGATATCCGATATCATCCACTGGATGCAAACACACACACACACACACACACACACACACACACAAAACTCTCTCCCCTCCTCCCCCTATATCCCTCACTTCCACTTTACCTTCTCCATAGATCCAGCCACTCATCATGTGTTGACACATATGCATATCTGGATTTCAGCCCCACACGTGCTTAAGCATAAACCTAATGAAATCAAGGACTTTTGTTCTCACTGCTATATCGGCAGCGTGTCAAACCATGCCTGGTCCACAGCAAGCCTTACCAGATATGAATGGAATAAAGGAAACCCAGACAGAGTCCCTGTAGTTCCAGGGGCAGCCAGCAGAGGCCGCTGTGGTGTCACTGATCAGACAAGGGGCACGCTGCTTAAACAGCCAGCTGCTCCCATTCCCGGGTAGAAAACCACAGACAGTGGCAAAGCTCAGTCAGGCCCAGCTGGGGTGTGGGTGCATGTTTATTCTCATCCCCAAGAGCTTGGTGGGGGCTGCTCCTGGAGATCAGCTGCAACCCATAGTCAGTATGCTTTATGCAGGGGAGGCACCTGGGTGCCCGAAATGGAGACATTTCGACAAGTCCACAATGCATAGACAGATAGCAGCTCCTGGGGAAAGAGTGGATTTGACCTGATCCAGGAAGACACAGTCTAGAGTTAGAATTAGAGTGGATATGTGGGAATTGCCATCCAGAAACCAAATTCCCGAGAATTAAAGAGGGCACAGGCAGGCATGCAGCCCTACTTGAAGGCTTCTCTTCCTGCCTCTGGTCTTCTAGTTCTCACATGCACAACGTGTGGACATCTGTGGCTCCAGTTCTCCTTAAAATTCACCCACCTTTATTCTTTATGACATGGCACACAGAAGTTCTGGACTTTGGAATTTTAAACAAGCAGATAAACTTTTGTCCCACTTCTGACTGTGCGGCCTAAGGCTTTACTTGAAAAGTTTGGCAGCACACCTGTGTCTCTTACTGCTAAGCGTCCTGATAATAGGGGGTGACTTTTTAACTTCCACTTATGCACTTGAAAGCCAGCAGAGATCTTATCAGAATCATTTTCCTGGCTGCAAAATTCGGTGGCACCACAGGTTCATTTGCATACAATTTGCACACCGCCTTAGAATATCAGCTAAACCTTCCAGAAACCTACTGCAAACTTAATTTCATTTAACCCACCTGACAAATCAATGAGGCAAGACCTGTTCTATTTTCCCATTACCTCAACAAAAGAAACGAAACTCATTTCTGTAGAGTAAACGGCCCTCTAAGCCAGGCTAAGCGCGTAGTCTTAGGCGCAGCCCATCCTCTGCACCACAGGCTGTACAGGGAGCCAGAAGGACAGTGAAATGCCGCCTGGCTTGACCACGCGTGCTTGTACTCCACGAGTTGTTGATTTTCCTGCCGTAAAATGAGTTCAGTGTGTGCTTTGAAAGTTTGTGAGGACTAAAGCACTCAGCGGAGGACTCATTAAATGGAAGTTTACCCTGGGCTGGAGAGATGTCTCAGAGGTTATGAGCACTTGCTGCTCGTGCAGATAAATCATGTTTGGTTCCCAGCACCCACACTGGGCATATTACAACCACCTGTGATTCCTGTCTAGGGGATCTGATGCCATTTTCTGGCCCTTGTGGACACTGCACACATGTGGTTGCACATACACATACAAAGATAAATAAATAGACAACAAAAAGCCCTCTAGCTTGTCCTGAATCGCCCCCCGTTAAAGATGAGAGTCCTAAAGCTCATGAGAGGTGAGCACCTTGGCCTCCTACCCAGTGGGTTCCCTGGAGCTTTGTAGCCTGTCTACAGACGTCTCTAAATGAAAATGAGCTCTTGCTGTGGCTGGTAGCCCGGTAGCCCAGTAGCTCGAGGCCTTGGATTTCTCCAGCTCTCTCTTCCTGAGAGGAAGAACACAAGACAGCCATTGTCCAGCCATCCTCCCCTCTTGTTAACTTGTCTTTTCTACTCTCACCTCCAGATTGTTTTTAAAAAGGAGAAATAAGGCTAGGAACGGGAAAAAGAACTGCCTTGGTCATCAAGAGAATTAAAATGAAGAGAAGGGAGAAATGGAGAAAGAAAGAGAGAGAGAGTAAGAGAGAGTGATCATGGCTGGGGACTCCCGCTCTCCAATCAAGAGCCTCTTAGATCTCAGCTACCTACTTGGGCACAGCAAGACTCACTTAGTAACACAGTGGCTTTCACCAGCTGCAAAATGCCTTAAATTCAGTAAAGCTTCGAGATTGGGAGATTGTGTCACGGGATGGCACGGGTTGTACGCCAGGAGGCTCCCGCTGGTCAAGCCAGCCTCAGCATCCCATGCCATGATCCCCAGCTCTGCCTGTTACCACACTGACTGGATGACCTTTCAGCATGGTTGGCCTGGAGCTTGACTCAGTCAAGGATGCAGTGGAGTCACTTGCCCTGTCAGGACTCTTTAACTAAGTAATCCTTAGGCAGGCCCCACATGTGGTACCTTCTTTAGGCAAAAGCCCATGTCCTAAAGCTTCCCTGTATCATTTCTCTATGGAGACTTCCCTGTCCAGCACGCTTTGTGTATGACTGATAAGGACTCACTGACTCCATAGTAACTTGTGTTCACATGTGTGGTCTTACGCACACAGGTCAGAGGTCAGCTTTTGGAACTAGTTCTCTCAGAGATTGAACACAAGTTTTCAGAGTTATTTTTTAAACCACTCTCTGTCTTTGAGGAGTGAACTTTCCTCAGAGAGGAAAGACTTATGTTGAATTCTAGGAATTCCAAAGCAGAGAATCCTCCTAGCCCAGAACAAATGTATAAGGGAGACAACCAGCATTACCTACCTGCAATTTTAGACCTGAGCTCAAAGTTCTGCGATTTTAAGCCATTTCCTGATGCAGCTTTGGTCTCTTCTGGGTCTACGGAAACCTTTTTTTCTTTATCGTGTTGCAGCCAAAGTCATTTATCTCCATTTCCTCGGAGCACTTTATAATCCATCTCCCTTTCCATCTAGTGCCTACAGTCTACGGAGAGGGAGAGGCCGGGGCTGCCTGTCCTCCACTGGTGCTCCTTGTCCCTCCAGAGGCAATTAGAATGACCTCTCTGAAAACCCTCAAGCACTGAATCCCTGGTGCCTTGCTGCCATTGTACATTAATCATAGTGGCAAATGGTGCCTGTGCCAGCCCTCTAGAGCTCTTCAGGCTGGGGAGAAGGCACAGTTAGTAAAGCACTCACAGTGCAGGCATGGGAATCTGAGGTCAGTCTTGTAGAACACAGCCCTCCAAGCGAAACTAACACCACCTTCATGAGAACAGTGGTGCCTCCTTGCAAGAACCCATTGCTACCAGGCCTGTGGGTTAGGTGTTCCCTATAGAAGGGGAGGGTCCCTGGAGCCTTCAGCTGAGCACCCAGATACCCTTTCTAGCCATTTGTGTGCAATTTTGCTGTAATTGCACATGGCCTGGAGCTGGTTGTCTTGGGAGGAGGTAGGATACATAGGTTGGGAAGGTTAACTGGGATTCCTTCTCTGTAGCTGTGAGGAGTCCTCATCCCTGATGGGTAAGGACTTCCCAGTGCTGCTGCTTTGGGGCCACCCATGCTCCAGTCAGCAATCCCTCACCCATTTTCTGTAAGGAAGCCCAATAAACTTGCCGGTTCTCCTGGGTGACCTTTGGTCTGTCATCAAGAAATTACATGGAAAGAATTCTCACAGCAGATCCCCATAGCCCTTATAAACACACCAGGTGTGTTTGTAATCCCAGTGCTGCACTTGTAATCCCAGTGCTGGGGAGGTGGAGACGGACGAGTATCTGAAACAATCTGGCCAGCCAGCCTAGCCCAAATAGGCAAGTTCCAGGCCAATGAGAGATGTCTCAAATGGCAAGATAACCAGTGGCAGATAAAGCTTAATGCTAGAGTACTTGATGGCATTTATGAAGACCTGTGTTCAATCCTTTATATAGGGGGGAGGGGGAACCAAACAAAAATATACAAGATGGACAGATCCTGAGGAACAACACCCAAAGCTAACCTCTGCATCCACATGAGCATGAATATGCAGTTCTTCTCCATGTCACTGTTCTTAGTTGTCCTGAAGACAAGGAGAATCACAGAGGCAATCAGGTCAAGAGCTCTGTAAACCACGGGGCCACCATAAGTAAGGCCTCACCTAGGCATGAACACAGACTCTTTGAGGGTTGTTTTTATATTGGAAAGACCTTGGGTTGTAACCAGACAGACTTGCATTCAAATCCCAGCTGCACGCCTTACTAACTCAGTCACTTTGTGAATGACCTTTCTTTCTGTGCTGTACCTTGCTCGTCCCTACAATGAATATAATGCTTCAGCACCATTGGGAGGAGCAAATGAGATAGGATAGACACTTTGCCTGATTGTGATGGGGACACTGAGGTCCAGAAAAGTGAGAGACAGGCCAGGCCCTCAATGCGAGTGGACAGTCACGACAGGAGCAGAGTGGCTCTTTGTCCTTCCCACTCTATTTTATGGCTTCTGAGGACTCTGTCCTTCCCCCTTCCTGGATTGGCACAGAGTCCCCAGCCATCAGCATCATTTCCCACTCTAACCCCCTCTCCAGCACTCTCCTTCTTTATCATGGAAATTAGAAACTGGAAAGGGAAGCGCCTCTCTGATGGCATGCAGCTGGCCCTGGGCCCTTTGTTCCGAGGGTGGGGACCTATGTTAGGCTACTGGTTGCGTGACACTCAGCAATTCGCTCCGTTCTAATGAGCTGCTATTTCCTTGTGTGCAAAGAGAGAATGAAACTCAAGTTGTTCTTACTCCTGTAAGAGATGGGTATATGAACATGTATGTGTGTGCAGGTGCACGTGCCTGTGTATACATGTGCAGACCAGAGGATAATTTAGGGTGTTGGTCCTCAGGAGCTGTTTACCTGTTTTGAGACAGGTCTCTCACTGACTAGGCTAGCCTGGCTGGCCAGCCTCACGGATCCCCACTGACCACCACCACCACCACAATGATTACAAACTTGCACCGCCAGGCTTGGCTGTCCAGTTGGATTCTAGAGAGCAAACTCAGGTCCCTGTGCTTGCACAGCGGGCACTCTGTCCACTGAGCTGTCTCCCCCAGCCCCCCAGCTCCACCCCAGCCCATCTTTTAACTTCCATTCTACCTCAAGTCCAGAAGCCGTTCCCACCAGTGGCTAACCGGTGGGGTCAGTTAAAATGACAGCAGCTAGTGAAACCACAGTTTCGGGATTAGAGTCTGTGTTTCAGGCATGTGGAACTGAGTTCAGAAGTTTGGAGGCTTGACAGCAGGAGAAGGTCTACTGCTGTCAATCATGTCGATGGGTACTTTATTCATAGCGTCTGAATAGCATTTGGCCTGCTTTGTTTCCCACACCTATGACTCTCTGGCACAAACTATTGCCTGCCAGTCGAAGCCAGATTGCCAGCTGTCTGTGTGGGCAGAGTTTCACTGGAGCATAGCCACATCCACTGTGTGGCAAACATGACTGCCTTCTTGCTAGTAAGAGAGAACTGAGCAGCTGCAACAGGGACTGAATGGAAGGCAAAATATCGGCTCTCTGAACCCGTACATACGAGGGTTGAAACCAGCTTGGGGGTTCCTGCCTGTAATCCCAAGAGTCTGAGGAAGGAGGATTCTGTGAATTCAAGGTCAGCCTGGGCTACATCATGAGGTCCAGACCAGCTGGGCTTCAGAGTGAGTCCTTCTCTAAAATAAATAAATAAAATCTGAAACACTACTTACAGGTTCTATTTACTCGTTGTTTGTTTTTGAGACAGGGTTTCTGCTCTGTAGAGCAGGCTAGCCTTGCACTCGAAGAGCTATCTGCTTCTGCCTCCCAAACATTGAGATTAATGGCATGTGCTACCAGGCCTGGCTTATTTTCTATTTTTGGTAATGTGATGGATATTTTTGTTTGTTTAATTTAGTTTATTATTGTATTTATTCATTTTTTAAAAAATTAAGTGTCTATGTGTGTTTGTATATGCACATGGTAAGTGCAGGTGCCCTCAGGGGCTGGAAGAGGGTGTCAGAGTCCCTGGAGTTGGGGTTACAGGCAGCTTTGAGCCATCCAGTGTGGGTTCCAAGAACTAAACCCATGTCCTCTGCAAGCGTAGCCATTGCTCTTAACCACTGAGCCATCTCCCCAAATAAGTAGCCATTTTATTTGTTTGTTTGTCAGCTGGCCAGTTCGTTTCTTTGGCAGAGCCTTGCTATGCATCTCTGGCTGGCTTGGAACTCACTATGCAGTCCAGGCCTGGAACTTGCAGACGTCCTCCTGCCTCTGCCTCCTGAGTGCTAGGATTATAGCCCTGTACCTCCTTGCCTGGCTCACTACATTTTAACAGTGATAATTAGAATATCTGACCCTGGTAAGTGCCTACTGTGCTATCTCTGCTACTCAAAGGACTTCTAGATGTGCTTCTCATTTAGTAATTGTGACAACTTCCATGACACACATATTATCATTCCCGGGTTACAGAGCTGGCTGGAGGAACAGCACTGCCAAGTGGCCCGGGGAAGATTCCTAAGCAGATTCAACATCTAGAAACATTTACATGAATTTTCCTTCCTGATCAGCTTGGCCACTCACAAAAGACAGTTACAGTGACCCTCTCCTTTGATTTGAAAGCTGTTCCCAAGTTCTGTTCCACAGGACAACTCTCTTAACTGTGAGGGCAAGCTATCTCTTTGTGTGTGGAGAATCATCTGTTTTTCTTTTTCTTTTAAGACAGTGGGTTTCATATAGCCGAGGGCAACTGCGAACTGATCCTCCTGCCTCTGCCTCCCGAGCTCAGGGATTACAGGTATACACCGCCGCACTCAGTTTATACAGTGCTAAGGGGTAAGCCCAGGGCAACGTGTATACCGGGCAGGCACTCTACCAACTGAGCTACATCCTCAGCCCCATGCAAGGGTGTCTTCTTCACAGCTGACTGCCTTTCATAGCGTTTATCTCTGCAGCTGCCTGTGACTGAGGCAAATGATCCCTGCTTTCTCGTTACGGCAGTTGCCCTTCGAAATTCATTTATTTAGGAATAAAAAAAGGAGTTGATTGAAGTATTAAGAAAACCAGGATAATAACAGAGCAGATGGTGTGTAAGTGTGACACAAAGCAAGCAATAATAGAGCAGAAATGCAGAGGTAGGAAGCCCTGACGACCCCCCATCAGACACACACACACACACACACACACACACACACACACACACACACCGTGGCCTTACCTTCCTCTCAGCTGTAGAACTATTGGTCTCTTCACTGAACTCAAGTTCCCTCTCTGAAGGGAGCTGGGATAAATGTCTCTAACATTCAGTGGCATCTAGTTTGTTTTTCCAGGTCTGGAATTCACCAGATTTTAAGTCAGACTAAGATTCAGTTATACTTGCTAGAGCTGCCCTAACACTGTGAGGAAGGAAAAGCCAGCAGCCTCCACCCCTCACCTCTCCCTCCTCAATGAGCTGACACATCCCCTCCAGCAGGAGAGGGTGAGTTCACAGGGGGAGGTATTTAATTTGCACTTCCTGCCTTTAAATCAAACAGGACCAGGTTGGTCCAGAACATTTACCAGGAGACAAATAATTTCCTTGACATTTCTTTGTTCACCGCTATTCTACCAAGGGCCCTGGGAATTCCGCTCTCAGCAGAGGACTCGGTTTATTCATCCAGAGACAACTATGCCCACAGCTCACCACAACTGGAATGTGGGGGGAAGAGGGGCTACTACCAAAAATAAGGAGCTGCCTTGCAAATGGAGTCCAAACCTGTGTGGAAAAACAACCTGAGGGCTGGAAAGATGGCTCGGTCCATAAAGTACTTGCCCTGCAAGCACAAGATCCTGAGTTCAATCCCCAGAACCCAAGGAAGGAAAAAAGCCAGACTTGGTGGCAAGCACTTGTAATCCTAGCTCCCGGCACTGGGGAGGTAGAGGCATGCAGATCTCTGAGGTTCACTGGCCAGTTAGACTAGTCTACTTGTCAAATTTCAGACCAGCAAGAGAACCTGTCTTAACAAAAGTAAAGGTAGAAGACTCGAGGAATAACACTGAATGTTGTCCTCTGTCCTGCACACACATGTAATCATGTTATCCCCCCACCTCTGCAACACACACACACACCACTGACCAGAAATGGCAAGTAAGAGGCTTACCCATTCTTTCCTATAAAGTCACCTGGAGGGTGGACCCGCAGGAGCAGCAACCAGGCTGCCAATCACAGAGTTTAGCTCTTTAACCCCCCACATCAATCCTGAGGCGCAATAACCATCACCATTTATTTCATTTATCTTACTATTCCTTCCCATATTGATCACAGCTGCTTAAACAGTGGGTAATGTCTCCATGTGGAGTCGTGGAACCGAATGTGATGGTTGCGAGAAATTTAACTATGATAAAGGTTTCTGAATACATAACAACCAAAAAATTGATTTGAAACCCAACTGTCAGGCAAAACACACATAGACATAAAATAAAGATAAAGGCTAAAACATACACACACGCCGAACTCACGATATTTCTAGCACTGCCTTGCCTGGTTCTGTGTCACATCTGGTGACTTCGCTGCAGCCTTGGTGCCGAGCACAACCCAGGCACTCTGCGTCTCATCTGCGTCAGTCACTGGACGTTCAGGAAGGCAGCCTGACTGACCTCAGCCCAGATTCAAGGCGGTGCTGTGTTCCAAACTGTAACTCATGCAAAGTTTCCGGTTCCTGTAGAAACATAATGATCTAACCACGAAAAGCAAAGACTTAACGTTTTCTACCATCGCTCCTCACCATGCATCAAATTAGCACATGTTTGGGATGTGTTGTATTAGAATGTTTGGTTTTAAAATTGCTGTTTGGGTTGTGACTTGAGCTTCATTAAAAAATCATTAAGTGAATGCTGGCTTGGGATTAAACAGGATTCCTGACAATTTCTGAAACAGCTCTCAACACACGTCCGTCGTTTGTATCATGTATTCGTGTGAATCAGCCTTCTCAGCACTGATGAAGAGAAAATCGAAATACCTGCCAGCTCTGAAGAACACTGAAGATGCTGTGTCCTGCAGCATCAAATATTCAACCTACCATGAATTATGTATTTAAAAACAAACAACAAGCAGATTCAGCTCATCAGCATGCAAATTTGGTTATGTCTGTAATAAATGGTAAAAGTATACATATCCAAAGAACTGTTTTAAAATAAATTTCTTCCACTGGTGAGACAGCTCAGCAGTGAAAGAGCTTGACGCCAAGCCTGATGACCAGAGTTTGATCCCCAGCACCCTACCTGCTGTGGCATGCGTGTGTACACCACACACCACAATAAATAATCTTAATGTGAAAAACTGAAATAAGTTTCTGTACATGTTATCATCGTGAGTGATTGCCTGCTTGTATGCCTATTTTATACACCCTCATACTCTCGACCACACAAAAAGTTTCTCAGGCATAAAGGGTCACAAGTAGAAAAAGTTTCAGAAACCCTGGTTCATATGAAGAAGTCAAGACTCAGAGGGCCTATCAGCACTATTAACTCGAATGCAAGGTTAACGATTGCAAAGGTCGACTCACACAGCTAGATGGAGATTGAGGTGGGATTTGAACCCAGGTCTTGCTCTCTGCAAATCTTTTTCCAGTTCATCCTATCTTCGAGTCTCAAGAAAGCTCTAAAGCTCAGTAGGAGAAAGAGAAACAAGGAGCCTCAACCTCTCTCTTTTTTTCCCCAGAGGTATGGATTGAACTCAGAACCTTATGAGTACCAAGCAGGCACTCTACCACTGAGCCACAGAGCCAGGGGTGGTATTACCTAATGCAATCACTTCTGAGTCTGATACTCTGCTCTCACTTCCAAAGTACAGACTCAGTCCCCACCCAACTAGGCCCTCCCTCACCTCCTAGCTTCCTGCCAAGCTCATTTCCCCTCAAAAAGAGAGAGAGAGAGAGAGACAGAGAGAGACAGAGACAGAGAGACAGAGACAGAGAGAGAAAGGAGAAAGGAAGGGAGAAAGGAAGGAAGGAAGAAAGAGAAAGAAAGAAAGAGAGAGAGAGAGAGAGAGAGAGAGAGAGAGAAGAAAGAAAGAAAGAAAGAAAGAAAGAAAGAAAGAAAGAAAGAAAGAAAGAAAGAAAGAAAGAAAGAAAGAAAGAGAAAGAAAAGAAAAAAGCCAGGAACAAAAATACTTGGATAACTGGAGGAACTGGGGTATGCAGACAGGTTGAGTCCTCTTGGGAGGCCTTTATACAGCATCTACCGCCAGTGGGGTAGTGGGGCTCCGTGCGATGGCAGCCTTCCCTCACTCCTGCCTGCCTCTCCCTAGACAGAGAAGAGAAGAAGCCGGCTCTGTGAAGCTTCTGCCAGGCAGCAAGGCACGAGCCTTCAGGCGCTCTCTGCTCTCCCGCTCTCCGTCTCACTCTTCCTTTTGAGCCTGATGTCTTTTTTATCCCGCACCAAGGGGCTTTGTGTATGTGCTTCTCCTCATTAATTTGATCACAGAGGGCAGATCTAAGTAAGACACGATTCAAATAAATGAAAGGTTCTCCAGGAGGTACCCAGGTAGAAGCAGTCTCCTCTAAGCCCTCATCTGTGCCGCCTCTGAACTCATTAGCTAGTTGTACACCGCATCACCGAAGAAGCACATAGGTGGTACGTGCACCCTGGAGAGCCCTCTGCGCATGGCACCGGGTCACCTTCCCCAGCCACAGTCAACCAGACATGGTTGCATGTACTACTACTTTATCGTGCATCTTGCCACCGGTCTGACAGCCTCTGCCCCCCCAGATTAGATTTCAGAAACTAGACTATCATTTTCCTCTGCCAGAAAAGACCTTTATAAGCTCAGGGGAGACTAGCCTTCACAGGTAGTCTAACCAGAAAGTCAGCAGCAACAGAAAGGCTCCCCCGCCCCAGGCTGCTGGCCCTGAAGCTGCAGTGGCCACAGCTTGGATGCAATAGGCATTTTTTTATTCGTTTGTTTTTTAATTTAGTGTGTATGTAGGTCAGAGGTTGTATTGATTAATTTTCTGTTGCTGTGATATAATACTATGACCGAGGCAATTTATAGAAGGAAGGGTTTATTCTGGCTTACAGTTCCACGGATAAGAGTCTGTGATGGCGGGGAAGCACGGAAGCAGGCGTGGTGTCCGGAGCAGGAACATGAGAGCTCACATCCTCAACATCAAGCATGAGCAGGGAGTGAACCAGGTATAGCTCAAGGCTTTTAATCTCAAAGCCCACATCCACTGACACACTTACTTCCTCCAAGGCCATACTTCCTAAACCTCTCCAAACAGCGCCACCATCTGAAGGCCAAGTATCTCTTAATACCTCTTGATACAGATACTCTTGAGCTATGTTTAATTATATATATATATATAATGTATATATGTGCTTTATTTTTAAATTATATGTGCTTGTGTGGGAGTTTGCATATATGGGTGCAGTGCCCACAGAGTTCAGAGGAGGGCTTTGGATCCCCTGGAGCTAGAGTTACAGGTGGTTGCAAGCTACCCAAAGTGGATCTGGGAACCAAAGACCAGTCCTCCACAACAACAGTGCACAACAGCTGAGCCATCTCTCCGGCCCATGTAGACTCTTCATTGCCATTTATAACTATGTATAAAACAGAACCCTGCCTTCCACCAAGCCAAAGGCCAAGGACACCTGCAGATAGCATCTGAGGCCCACAGCAGAAGCCTCACCGCTTCACTGTGCTATGCTCCCAAGGCCTCCACCGATGCCTTTGAAGTCCCTTGATTTGGAACTCCGTTTGTTCTTATGCAAACCAAGATGCTCCTGGCCATTGTTGAACACTAAACTTGGTTGGGTGGATAACATCCCATGGGGAAATATAACACCAGCGTCCACACTTTCTGTATGACTGATCACGTGACACTTCCCTATCATTATATTTCACCTGATTTCCCTTCTATGAGACCAAATACCTAAGAGACAACTTAAGGGAGGGAGGTGTGTTTTGGCTCATGATCTTAAGATCTTAAGAAAGATCTTAAGAAAGAGTATGTCATGGCGGGGGGAGGCGTGGTGTCAGGGGTGTGAGGAAGTTGGTCACAGTCAGTCTGCAACCAGGAAACATTGAGGAGACAGGAAGTGAGGGCAGCCTATGAAATCTCAAGGCTTACTTCCTCCTGAAAGTTCCACAACCTTCCAAAACAATACCTCGAGCCGCCTGAGCACTCAAACGCTGGACTATGGGGACTATTTTACATTCAAATAAACATGTACTATCAAAAATGCTAACATTTGAGATCCAGAGAACGGGAGCCACCCGCCTAAGTTCTGTGACCTCATACCGCCATTGGGAATGGTCATCTAGTGACGTGTCAGGACCAGGAATGGCTCTCTATCTTCCCAACTCCTGGTGGCCTCTGAAACTTGATAAAGAACTCAGGTCCTGTGTGCACGGGAGCATGTTTGTGTGTCCAAGTGTCCCTGGCTACCAGTTCAAGAAGCCATTGATTTAGCCACCTGATTTATTTGCCACTGTCAGGTGCAAACACTGCCCTAGATTGACAGCACTCAAACCCGGCTTGTCCTCCAGAGCCTTTCGGTGGCACTCCACCCTGAAGTTCTGTCCAGGGCCAAGCACGCTCCAGCTCTGTTCTGTGCGTTTCCACAACAGATCCTAGAAACGGAGGGGGCACCTAGCATGGCCTGAGAGGAGTCTCTTCTCAGCAAGAAATGTCTTTCCTCAGACATACCTGCCTACAGCCAGGCATCACAGACTATATGCACCTTCTTCTCCCCAACTTTCACTGCAGTGGGCAGAAAGGAACGTGAACCTGTATTAGTTACTCCCTCGTTGCTGTAACAAAACACCTGATGAGAGCAAGGTAAGGAAAGAAAGGTCTATTCTGGCTTACAGGCTATAGTCCACCATGGTGGGGAAGTCACAGTATGAGGGGCAGGAGGCAGCTGGTCACATTGCATCCAAAATCAGGAAGCAGAGAGAGACAAGCGCTTATACTCAGCTCATTTTCTCTCTCTCTTTTCTTTATCCTGCCCAGGACAGAGGCCATCAAATAGTGCACATCAGAAAGCCCACATTCCGATTGGATTACCCTCCTCGGTTAAACCTTTCTGGAGGTAGCTTCACGGAGAGGCCCAGAGCTATGTGCTTCCCAGATGATTCTAAATCCAGTCAAGTTAACAATGACGATGAACAGAACCACAACTGGATTTTCAGTTATGGGGACATGTCAGTGCCAGATCTCTTGAGGAAAAGAGCAAGGTGACCAGAGGCTGGGTCATGAGCACTTGATTGCAGGGGTTGTGAAGCCGGGGGAAGCTGTGTGTAATCAGCAGAAGCGTGCTGGTTCCTCACTGTCCTGAGAATTCCCTCAGGCACCAGAATCTCAGCACTCACCGTGACCATACCCAATGTACAATCCGTATGAAATGGAGAAACTAAATCGAGGCTGGAGAACACAGCCCTGCCTTCTGCTACTGAACACACAGTCTGAATAACGAGGACTTTCTTTTTGTCATCTTAGAATCTTTGAGCCAGGAGCGATTTTAAAGGTCATGCATTTTCAGATCTTCAGCGAATCCTCTCAAATTAAAAGCTACACAGGCACAATATGTGTTGAATGTTCACGAGCACCACACTAAGTGTTTTATCTGAAGTCTCTCCTCGAGGCGCTCGTTCAGGAACCCTGGCCTCTGCTCTCCGTGGCAGCAGTTATACTAACCCCTTCACACACTTTGTGCCTGGGGCTCAGAAGTTCCTATTTTTCACCTGTGCATCAAGCACAGGGAAAAGTTTCTATAGTTTAGGAGCCCTTTGGCCAAACCTGCCCTGCCCAGTGCTTTAAATTTTTACAATGGGCTGTCAATAATTTAAAATCAGAAGGCCAACATGAGAATCAGCTAGATTTTCAGTATCCCTAAGGAGTCAGAAGACCTGGATACTTTAGACTGGTGTTCCTACATGGAAAGTGGGAAGCCTGATGATGGGCCCTTTAGACACAAGCAGATCGTGTCAGTAACTTGATTGGCTTCCCAGTGTCCCTAATCATACTTGGAACAAAACCCAAAGACCTCACTGTCCTTGTA
This sequence comes from Cricetomys ansorgei, assembly GCA_026225945.1. NCBI lineage: Eukaryota > Metazoa > Chordata > Mammalia > Rodentia > Nesomyidae > Cricetomys > Cricetomys ansorgei. Next base: position 978,162 of record JAMJFZ010000573.1, on the reverse strand, counting down.
GGGGAGAAGATAGCCTCAAAGCACACTGAGCCCTTCATTATGCCTGTTACACTACTGAGACAGTGGACCCCAAGAAGCTTGAATGTCCCCAGGAGCTTCATGCTAGAAGAAGCAAAGGTTGAAGCCTGGTGCCAGCCAGAGGGGAAGCTTGTCTCTGGGAAAGGGAATCCATGGTTCCAATAACTTGTCTGAGAGCCTAGAACCAAGAGTGGGTAGAGGTGCTTACACAGTGAGCCCTGGACCATCAGCTCCTTAACATCATGTCCTGTCACTATTCCTTTGTTCTGGATTCTTCATGCATGCTGATAAGATTGGCATCCCATCCCTCCACCCCTAGCCATCTGCCACATCTGTGGAAACAAACAGATGATGGATGATATCTGGGAACCTGCAAATCCACTAAGATCCAGGCTCAGCTGCCCTCCACACTGGTGATGATAGGGTGGAGATCTAGTTTCATGACATCTTTCCTTGTGTTATTCCAGAGAACAGAAGAAGAGAGAAACTTCCAGAGCCTTTGGATAGCTGGTTCTGGAGCAGTCCTGTTGGCCCCGCCTCTCCTCCCACCACTTCTGTCCTGTAATAGACATTCACTAGATGAAATCTTTACGAGTGCTTGGGGGTGGGAATCTGCAATTGCTCAATGTCTCTGTGGCTTTAAAACATCACACACACCCCCGCCCCGCCCCAGGCTCACATATCTTAATGTTTGATCCCCAGTTGGTGGAACTATTTGAGAAGGATTAGGAGGTGTGGCCTTGTTAGAGGAGGTGTGTCACTAGAGGTGGGCTTTGAGGTTTCAGAAGCCCATGCCAGGCCTAGTCTTTCTCTCTCGGCCTGCTGCCTGTGGATCAGGATGTAAGGTCTCAGGTGCTCCAGTGCTATGCATACTTGCCTCCACCATGCTCCCTGCCATCATGGTCATGGACTAACCCTCTGAAACTGTAAGCATGCCCCTAGTAAATGCTTTCTTTTATAAATTGCCTTGGTCATGGTGTCTCTTCTTAACAATAGAACAGTAACTATGACCGTATTCCATACAGAATAAATAAATACCTGTTGGGCAGGATTTTAACTCAGCTGGTAGAGTGCCTGTATAGCTTGCATGGAGCTCTGGGTTCAATTGCCAGCACCATATAATCCAGACATGGTAATACGTGGTTGTAATCCCAACACTGGGAAAGCAGGGGTTGCGGAAACAGCCCAGTCAGTAAAGTATCTGCCATGCAAACATGAGGACCTGAGTTCAGATCCCATGCACCCACCTAAGAAGCCAGACTCCATAGAATATGCCTGTAATCCCAGCACTGAGGCAGGGAGTAGAGATAGGAGGATTTCTGGGAGTTGCTGGACAGCCAGTCTAGCCAAACTGGTGAGCTAGAATTCAAGGATAGCCTTGAGCTTCCGACCCTCCTGCCTGTACACTTATACACATGCAAAAACAGTAAGAAACCATCGAAACTTCACACGCTAGGAGGCTGTTCCTGAGAACTGTCCATCTACAGTCTCCCAGCGATCACTAACCCACAGAATGGATTGTGGGAGGGAAAAGTGAGAGACAGAAGGGTAAGGCAGAACACTGTTTCTCGACAAATGAGGACATGGCAGAACAGTCAAAAGGGAAGCCAAAGAAGTATAGATGGGTGGGAAAATGAAGAGAGGCATTAGTACATTAAGGTTCTGTGAATGAAGACCAGAAGCACAGGGCTGAAAGGATCAAGGAGGGGTCTGATAACCCGTAGGAAGGGCAGGCTGCATGTATGGATGGCTTAACCCCATTCTCAGTTTGGATGTGACCCTCACTCTGACTGCTCTCGGGACATCTTACCTCAGTTCCCAGATGCAGAGCTGAGGGTGGATTTTCACCTGTAAGTGTGTCTGCCAGCCGTACTGCTCCTTGACATGTTAAGTGGTACTTGCCCTTTGGTGCCTGACATTTCCACAAATAAGAAAGTGACATCCTCAATGGGTGTTCAAGTGCTCCGTGAAATGAGATCCCTGCTAAAGGTGGAGAAAACTGGTGCCTGCTGAAGACAAAGGGGATGTCAGCAACAAAGCTCTCTCTTGCACTATCTTGCGGCTCTCCCACCCCATATCCCTGTGTATAGAGAAGTCACAGCTTCAAGAGGAAAGCGAAAAATGGATTGGCATCAGACCAGCACAGCAAAGGGTGGCAAAGGTCATGTGAAGCCAGCTCACAATCTTAAAATTGAAGCTCTGCTGCGACTGCTGCCATGTAGGGGAAGAACAGTTTCCTGTGATTTAAGCCTTTCTTCCAGGAGTTGGGAGGAAATGCAGGAGACTCAGGAGGTAAACATAGAGCACATGTTCTGCAAGGCTGAACCATGCAAGAGTCGGGAGGGACCCCACCCCCACCCCCACCCCCAGCCTTATAGAAACCTTAAACAACTGCCAGGGGAGGCACCCCTGACCAGCAGAGCCTGAAAGGAGATTCTGAGACTTCCAGCTGTGCAGAACGCCCCAGAGTTGCAGTTTTCCTTGCTCTTCTCCCTTGTTGGGCTTTTTCTGTGATAGAGCTGCTTTTGAGTCATGCAGACTCCAGCAAGTAACCTCCAAGATGCATTGGTTCACCAAGTTGGACTTTTGTGTACTTGTTACTTTGGTCTCTCATGTGTCCCTTTCTGGGGTGCGTAGATGTGAATATCATCATGTCTCCCCAGAGAAAGTCTCACACACTACACAAGAGGACTCAAGCTCAGATCCCATGGGAGAAGACTCACTTTGCCCAACCAGGGTGACTTGGTTATAGGCAGGAGAGACAACCCATTACATCTACAACTGAGGAGTTGACTATATTTTTAAAAAAGTGTGTGTGTGTGTGTGTGTGTGTGTGTGTGAGAGAGAGAGAGAGAGAGAGAGAATAGGCACATGTTGCCAGACTGTGTATGCGGAGGCCAAAGGACAGCCTGGGTGTCGGTCCTCCCCTCTCACCTCATTTGAAACAGGATCTCTTGTTTATTGTTGCATATACCAGGCCAGCTGGTGCACACACCTCCGTGGATTCCTCTGTCTCTGCCTCTCATCTCTCAGAGCACAGGGATTAATTGCAGAAACACCACTACTTTATATGGTTCTGAGGATTCAAACTTGGGTCCTCATGCTTGTTGTGTGGCAAAGACTTTACCCACCAAACCATCTCCCCAGCCTGAGAAGTGGCTCCTTTTAAGTTACCGCTTGAGCAGAGGGCTCCCTGTCCATGTCTAGAACTCATTCCTGGGCTTATTCACAGTGGGTAGCTGGATGGTTTGAGGAAGAAATCTGCATCATCAGGAAGGCCCCAGACAAAACCTTACCTCTTGGACTCAGTCAAACCATTTATCTTTATTTTATTAATTACATCTATTTATTCAGAAGGTATCCATGCACCATGGTGGGTGGGTGTGTAAGTCAGAGGACAACTTTCGGGAGTTCTCCTTCTACTATGTGGATTCTGGGGATCAAACTCAGGTTATCAGCCTTGGCAGCAAGTGTCCCGACCTGCTGAGGATGCCATCTGTCTTTTAGGCTGCACCCTTCCTGGCTATAACACAGAGAAAATAACAGTGCCTACCATACTGGGTGATGCGGAGAACTGCTTGAGAAAATGTGTGCTGAAGACATAGCATGGTGTCTGGCGCACAGCCAGTGTGTAACAGTGGCAGCTACTAAGTATAACGAGTTCAGATTCTGCTGTCTGTCTGCTGTCCTAGCCGGGCATTAGGAAACGGTACTTACCATCTGGACACTGACTGTCCACCTGGTTGTGTATGGATCCTGGTGGCTTAGAGAGAGCCAAGATAAACGCCACTTTCCAGAAGACATATTGCTGGAATAAAGTAACTGGGGATCCTCTCTGTATCAATCCTTGCATCCTGGAACCCCAGCCCTTAACCCTGACTGTAGGCAGTACAACCTTTTGGCAAAGCTGAGGTTTCCATAAGAAAACTACTTGTCAGCACTTTGGACAGCGTCCCAATCATTCTGCAGAGCTAGGAAAGCAGGGGTGGGGGGTGGGGGTGGAGTGGTGGTGGTGTATGTGGTGGGGATGGAATGGGGTGGGGTGGGGAAGTAGGGTGGAGTAGGGTGGGGTAGGGGTGGGGTAGGGGTGGAGGTGGCGGTGGTGGTGGATGCCAGGCTGTTGGTAGAAGTTAAAGTTTTAGCAAGAAATGGTGCAAAAATCCCTCCTTAACTTCTAATACTTGGCAGAGATTGCACAGGCAAGGGAATTATAATGTAAGCCAGCCAAGAATGAAAGCTTTCATGTGTAGCTTTCATTCTCCACGCCTCACAGAAAAGTCCATTGCTTGTTAAAAGTTTGGGTGGAGCCCCATGGCCTGCCTGCCTACCAGTTGTACCACCCCACTGCACTGACTGACCTGGGTCTGCATGGAGTCTGAACCTAGACTCTGAACTGGAAGCCTAGGTAGGTACTCCCACAGTCAGTCCATCAGCCTGCCAGCCAATCAGCCACCCCACTCACCTTGAAAATCTGGGACCTCCTGGAGTCCAAACTCAGATCAGCAAAACCAGTATCCATCCTAGTCACCTGCTTATGAGTACCCACATGCTCCCCACTGTCCCCCTAGGACCAAACCTGACGCACATCATGTGCTTTATTGGGCCTCTGCTTTGGGAGCTACTGCCAGAAATAATAGTTTATTTTCCCACTGGGATCTAAAGGGGGAAGACTAGAAAATAAGTCAGGCGATGGAGATCCCAGTCTGATCTCTGATCATCTCTAGGCTGATTGGATGACCAGGAGAAAGTGATTGCAGTACCTGTGAGAGCTTGCTCCTTGTCATTCATCTGAGGATGTCAGATCTAAAGAGACACGCAGTCACTGCATCTAAATCCTTGGAGAATAAAGACATCCTACATTGTAAGTGTAAGTTCCCCAGTGTTCTGGCGTTTCTCTCCGAGCTCCTACCCGCCAGCCGGTTTGGCTCTCCTTGATGGCGGAGTGTGGAGATCGCAAGCAGGAACGCAGGAAGAGGGGCGGGGGAACGGAAAGCAAAGGAGACGGGGTTCTAGGGCTGAAGCTGCCGAGAATTGGACGAGATACAAGAAAGACCCCGGGACTCCTTCTGGTGGAAGAAGGAGATCACTTTATTGGGGGAAGAGGCAAAGGAATATGTGGTGGGGAGGAGCAGAGAGCTTTGACCACACGTCCATGGGGCAGGGGCGGGCAGTGGGACGCAGGCAGTGGGAGGGGCCTGGTCTCTCCTACCCTGGGGGAGGGGATCCTTCAGTGACCTCGACCCAGCAGTCGCTGGGTCAAGTTTTTGCCTGAGTCCATGGTGTGGCACTACATGAGTGGCAGAGAGCTCCTTAAGCTCCTTGTGTATGTGAAGCTGAAAAGCCCAAGAAGAGATAAGACCACAGACACAGGTTGTCTTCGGTCCAGGGTGGTACCTACAGGACTTTCTATTCATTTCTCCATCATTCTGTCTTCAACAATGCCTCTGTCCTCAGGCAGGCTCTCTTCCTGGCAAAGTGGCTGCCAGCTGCAGGAATCTGACATTCCCCCAGTTTAGCCACTGCCATAGAAAGGGTATCATGTTTCTAAGAATTCCAACAGAATCTTCATATTTCAGTCTTATTGAACTCTCTCAAGTGCTGTCCCCATTCGGGCAGCCAAAAATCCATTGATTGGATGTCCTTGTGAGGGAGGCAAACATGGGGAATAGTGTGTCACCCCGGGACTACACTTGGTTTGGGCTCTGCATACATCCCTCTTCTGAGGCAGCCTGAGACCCTCACCTATACATACTGTGCACAGACACCCCTTTCTGAACAATGCAGTCAGCAACACACAGCCCACCACTCAAAAAAATAAAGAAACTGTCAAACTTGGACAGTTTCTACTCAAACATATTCTTAATTCATTCAGGTACAAAGGCAGGTGGGTTTTAGATACATACGCAATGAAGCAAATTGTGTTCTCAAAGTGCACTTTTAAGGAGAATCCCATATTTAACATTGAATACCTATGTATAATTGGGTGTGTTTATGATTAAAATCAGATGCATTATGAGTTGGGACATACACTGTAGATTATTTCACTTAAAATCTTTCAATCAAAACAGAGAAGCTTGGGGTTGGAGAGACAGCTGGGCAGTTAAGAGCACATGCTTCTCTTGCAGAGGATCTGAGTTCAGGTCTCAGCATCCATGTTGGGCAGCTTACAACCACCTGTAACTCCAGCTCCAGTGAACCTGACATGTTCTTCTAGTCTCTGAGGGCACCTGCATACATATGCACATACTCACACAAAACACATAATTAATCATAAAATAAATATTTAAAAAATGGAAAACTACCCTATGCCCCTAGCAACCAAACTCCTCCTTCTCTTGAACTTCATAAAGAGAAGCCCCAAACAATAATCAGGACCCTTGGTACCCTCACTCATGTGGCCCACTGTCACTCTTGACAATATGTTTCTGACCTGTGCTATCACCTTGCTTTGAATAAAGGTCCCTTGCTACTTCTCAAATCCATGTGCACTTCTTTCAATACTTCGAATAAGATGCAAAGAACACAGGAACACTTGGCACTCTCCATGACCAATATAATACCTGGAGTCAGAAACACAAACATGGTGACCTTAGTTCAGTCCTCACAATCCATGTAAAAAATACTGGGTGTGGTGGTGTAGGCTTGCAGGCCCAGTAGTGGGGAAGCAGAGACAGAATGATCTCTGGGTCTCACTGACCAGTCAGCCTAGCCAAGCTAGTAAGTTCCTGGTAAAAATAAAAGACCCTGTTTCACAAAACAAGATGGAGAGTCACTGAGAAGGCATGTAAGGTTGACCTCTGGCTTCCACATACTCTCATACACACATCCAAACACATATGTGTATTCAAACGCATACATACATTCTAAAACAGCAAAAAAGAACTTCCCTAAAGTACTGTCCTGGGGACTGAAAAAGCCTTTAATCACAATGGACCCTTAGGGACATAATTAAGCAAAATGTATCCCAAACCGTAGCAACACCTCTTGGTTCAGTCCAAAGTCATAACTATGAGCTGGTCATTGCCTGGTCTGTGCCCCTATTAACTAGACAGCAAGAGCCACTGAACACAATAAGCTCTGCTGCTCCACTGGCGATCCAAGGATTAGAAAGGCAGGCCACTTTTAACTACATGCAGAAATGAGTCTTTGGCCTACTGCCCAGCATGGACTGCATATGCAGGAAAAATCCCTCTTTCTCTCTCTCTTTCTCTCTCTCTCTCTCTTCTCTCCCCCCCTCCCCCCCTCTCTTTTCTCTCTGTCTCTCTCTCTCTGTCTCTCTCTCCCTCTCTCTCTTCTCTCCCCCCCTCTCTCCCCCCCTCTCTCTTCTCTCTCTGTCTCTCTCTCTCTGTCTCTCTCCCTCTCTCTCTTCTCTCTGTCTCTGTCTCTCTCTCTCTCTCTCTCTCTCTCTCTCTCCCTCTCTCTCTCTGCCCAAGCTGTACGTCTGTGACAGTCAGCCCTAAGATACAGGGGAATGTGATTGAGTCTCCAGTGGTGCGTCCTCAAATTGCTGTATCATCCAAGGTGGCTAGACAACAGCTGCATCTCTAGCTGCCATTGTGAACCAGGCAGCACCCACTGCCTCTGGCACCAAGCTAGCAGTTCCACTTGTCAGTCTCCTCTCTGACAGCACTGTTACCGCTTATGTAATTTTGAAGAGAAGCAGTGTGATGCTTGTAACTGTCTCAGCTTCCCAAGCCTGTAAGTTTTGGGAACTTCCTGTTTCTTATGAACCTCCCTCTTCCCTCCAGGAAGGAATATTTCTGTCTGGATGGAATAGCCACTCAACAGCAGTGTGTACTATACCCAAGAATCCTACTCAATTTGACAGCCTAGAACTATCTGAGAAGGAAGTCTTCACTGAGGGAAAACTCAGATCAGACTGGCCTCTGGGCATGTCTGGCATGGGGGGCGGGGGTTTGCCTCAAACCTTAATTGATGTAGTAAGGCACAGCCCACTGTGGGTAACATCATTCCCCAGGCAGGAATTCCTAGCTGAACACGAGTCTATGAAGGAGCCAGGAAACAACATTCCTCCATGGTTTTTGCTTCAAGATCCTGCTTGGGTTCCTGCCCTAACTTCCCTCAGTGATGACTGTGACCTCGAAGTGTCAGCCAAATAAACCTTTTCCTTCCCTAAGTTACTTATGGTCAGAGTGTTGTTATCATAGCAAACAGAAGGCTTCCAGGGACCTTGTTCTTCCTGCACTAGTGTCCTCAAACATCCCTTGTGAATTAAGCATCCATGGCTCAAATCTGGTGGGCTCCTCAGAGCCACTGGGGAAAAGCTTCATTCAAGAGTGAGAGACTTTTATCACTGATTCCTGGCCATCAACCTCCACAGCCCACCCTGCAATCCATCCATAGGTTCTTACAGCAAACCTAGGAGATACCAAGGTGGCAAAGAGCTCTGTTTTCACTTCCTTGAAAATTCTCCTAAAGGGTCTGCCTTGCCAACCAGTTTGCAAAAGGAAAAAGAGGTGAAGTTCACACCATTCAACTCCCAGGCTGTTGCCATGGAACCCTCTAGACACTAGGCAATGGGGCTGCCACTGCAATGGAATCAAAGGAGGGGAAAATAGTCAGCGGGGAGCCAACTCTTGTTTAAATGCAAATACCTTTGAGAGGAAGCAATTGAGGGAAAAGAAATTCTGAAGCACGTGCTGCTGGAGCTAAGGCTGATAAGCCAGTGCCTTCCACAGCAGGAGAGGCCAGACTTCATCTCCTGCCAAAGTGGGGAACCAAGCTTGCAGAAGCCATTCTCCTGCAGTGAGTGTGTGAACTGCTCCCAACAAGGCTCTTAGAATGAAGCCCAGAGTGTCCCCAGCCAGCAGAGCCTTCCCCAGCAGAGGACACCTATGTGGAAGGCTGAGCTGGTTTACCCCAGAATTAAAAGTGAAGAAAATGCACATTTGAGAATACTTCCCAAATGGGAAACTTTGGAGGGAAATATCATACTCCCCAAGGGCGATGCACCTGAGAAGTGGATGGGTGGGGTGGAATGTTTTCTCAGAGCCTGCATTGCATCAAGTCTGTCTGTAAGAAGTACAGTAGATTTTTCACCTGTTTATTGTATTCTGTTAGAGATAAACTGCATTTTTAGCTTAAAATATGTTATTTAACCACAAAGATTATATCCTATACTGTAATTATATTGTACTAAGGATTATTCTTTCTGAACCCTTGTAAGACCACCCAATTGTAAGACCTTGGTAAATCTATCCCAGAAAGAGGGGAAAGCACAAAGTCATGGTGGTGGTGGTGGTGGTGGTGGTGGTGGTGGTGGTAGGGGAGGGGGTGTAATCAGACAGCACTGCTGCTTCCAGGAAGCTTCCAGTAACCCTTGAGCCTGGAGTCCAAGGCACTACTGGGCTTTCAGTGTGTCCTGCAGGCTTGCAGGAGGAGGATGGGGAGTATTTCAGCCCATGGCTGCCTGGAAGCACTAGAAGGACAGACTTGCCAGGAAGGAGTGTTTATGTTACACAGTGTCATTCATTCACACATATAGCCACACACATATGTGTCTGTGAGTTCATCTGTGTGCAGGCACATGTGTGTGTATGTGCATGAATGTGGGGCCAAAGGCCAACCTTGAGTATCATCCCTCAGGAGCCTTGCTTATTTTTTGAGATCTACTTATTTTTTTACGTGTCTGAGTGTTTTGTTTGCACGTCTACATGTGTACCACATGCATGGCTGGTGCCCACAGAGGCCAGAGAGGGTGTTTAATCACCTGGAACAGGAGCTACAGTGAGATGAGAACCAGGCCCCTGTATTAAGTCTCAAACCTGGATAAGTCTCACTTAGTACCTGTGGCTCCTCCTAGACCCCTACCCTAACCTCTCCAGCCCAGGAGCTGGGCTTCCTCTCGCTTCCCTTCCACCACCCTGATCCCTATATAACACCAATGTCTTGGCCCGGGCTGCCTCTCGTGATGGGTGGCTCCTCTCTTGTCCTTCCTCCCCCTCTCTGGTTTAGTCTGTTGGCCATGTTCTTCAAACTTTAGGAGTAGTCATGTCCTCCTTCTTTTATTTCAATTTTTCATTCACTTTATGTTGAGTCTGAAATTTGCCCCCAAGGGCCAGCGAGAGCACATATGCAAAAAGCAAAGGCACTTTTATTCTGTAGAGCAAACCAGCACACTGGGTTCCGGCATCATGTAAAATGGCCAACCCAGAAAGCTGGCCACACTGGTTTTTAAAGGAAGCAAGGGATCTCTCTGGTACTCAGGTCAGAACCTGAGTACTGGATTGGCTCATTAAATGTTACGAGGAAACAAGGGTTTCTGGGAAAGCAAATACTTGACATTAAACAGAGAGGTTTCTGGGAAAGCGAGCACCTGACATTAAACAGAAAGGTGAAGTCAGTGCCTCCACCACTAGGGGCGCTGGACCGCTCGTTCCCCCTTAAGTTGTATCCTGAGTCACATCCTTGACTCTATAGATAAGGTTAATTGGGATCTAATAACCATCGGGTTTGTGTATCTAATTTAAGACATTAATGATGCAAGTGGCCCATAGTAATTAGTGGAAACAGAAAGTTCAAAGGCCCTATATTGGCTGACGTTAGAGTTACTATCCAGGCAGAGCCTAAAAATGATAAAAGGGACCAGTCATTAATTTTATTTTAGACTCTCCTCTTTGTAATTTTTTAAGCAAGTGACCTATCATATCGTAAGCTTAATGAATCTGAGTCTATCCAGCCTTAACAGGTAACTTTTTGGTGTGCCAATAGACATTATACATGCCATGACCCCAGTCCCAGAGAGTTTTGTTTTTTGAGGTTTTTTTTTACTAAAAGTTCTAGCCTGAGGAAATGGAACATTGTAATCTCTTAGACTGCTTCCTGCTGAAACCAGACATCATAGTCAGGGGCCCCCAAAAGGCTGGTAATTTGTCAAAAACTGGACATCTCACTCTGCAAGAGTAGTAAGTACTCTAAACCAGTGAGCTTCTCTCCAGCCCCTACTTTATTTCTTGAGATAGGGTCCTTCAGGAGGCATCGCAAGCAGATATTTTATGAGTGTGTTGGAGGATCATGTGACAGCTAGAGTTCTAATTTCAGTTTAAATTATTGTACTTAAGAGATCTATAAAAGAAAAATGCCTCTAACCTGTTAGCGCATTTGCCCAAGGACAGAGTTTCCTGAAACTGAGGGCTGTTGTTCTTGTAAGATAACAAGGCACGTGTTTTCACTTCTATAAACAAGCTTGGTTGCCCCAACTACACAAAATATGTTGGATCACATGGAGGTGGGAGGTAGACAGGAAGTGTGTCAGGATGTTTGCTTTCCTCTCATTGAATGAAGGTGGGAAGTGTGAAGGCTTATGGGGTTTGCCTTTATAAGTCTCTAACTAATGTAGTTTATCACCATACTCTGGGAAGCCTGAGTATATAGACCTACTGTCCATGACCTAGCTAGTATTTAACAAAACCTCTTATTTACTAAAATTTATTCATGGTCAGACTGGTGAGTCTCTGAATGACCCCAGACCATAATAATTACACGCAGGTCCCTATGTTTGCATGATGAGCACTTTATCGACAACTGTCTCTCCAGTCCCACAGTTATTATATTTTTAAAGACATGCCAGCCAACATATTTGAATCAAGCGATTTTAGACAATCATCTAGTTTTTGGAGTTCTCTTAAACAAAATCAGATTTGGCAACATGGCACCCTTGTATCTGGAGTCAGCACCTCAGTGAGGTGAATGCAGACAGCTGACTTTGCCAAAGGCCATCTTTCTCCAAAGCCTGAAGCCTAAGGCTGAACAAGGTTGCTGATAGCAGAGTAGTTTTATCTTATGATAGAGATTTCTCAGATGACGGTGAGAAATCCTTCCTCCTGTTTTATAGAAAAGGAAACTGAGTCTTCTTGTTTCTCTGCCTAAATGACACGCTTGACCTTGATTGAAACCCGATCACAGCTCATAGTCAGAAAATGGCAGAGGTAGGATCTGATCCCAGCTGCCTGTCACTGCCCTGGGCTGGGGGAGAGCAGGTGAATTTATGCAGATTTGGACAGGGGGTTCAGATCTCAGGCCGATTCGATCAAGAAGCAAAGCAGTGCCTAAAGAGAAGCGTAAGTAGACCCGATAGACGGGAGCACACAGATGGCTGACTGTGGTCTTCACTTTCCAGGTATAAAGTTCCCAGAAAAAGCCACAACTCTTTTGAAGGTTGCACAGACTGCAGACAGATTAAAATATCTTTGTGAAGCGTTGGAATATTGCATACCCAGAGCTCAAATTACTTTGAGATCTCTTCAGCCCTCTGAATAGCCAACCATTCGCCTCTTTATGTTACCTATCATCCTTTGGTCATTATGTAGCTTACAGCCAACTTACCCACTTGGCTGTCGCTTCCTACCAACCGCCACCCTCCAGCATCAGTGCATTTGCTGCGTTACTTGACTTACGATTTGCTTTATTCTGCGGCTGTACAGTAAAGAGTCCAGCGTCTACAGAGAACAAGTCACATGAGGCAGCCCGAATCTGTGTTTCCTGGCTATGGTTGCCTGAAAATATATTCTTATTCCCTTGGGAGGACTCTGTTTTGTGTGGACATGAGGGCAAGAGGGCAGACAGAGAAGACAGAGAAAGAGGAGAAACTTTAACGGCAGGCCAGGATCACAAATATTTTAGAACTAACCATGCTATAACTAGATTTAGGAACATGGAGTAGTCAATTAGTTCCCTATCATCAGGAGACTGGAGATAGATGATAGATGGATAGATAGATAGATAGATAGATAGATAGATAGATAGATAGATAGACAGATGATAGATAGATAGATAGATGATAGATAGATGATAGATAGATAGATGATAGATAGATAGATAGATAGATAGATAGATAGATAGATAGATGATATGATAGATAGATGATAGAAAGATGATAGATGATAGATAGATGGATAGATGGATAGATAGATAGATAGATGATAGATAGATGATGGATAGATAGATAGATGGATAGATAGATGATAGATAGATAGATAGATAGATGATAGATGATGGATAGATGGATAGATAGATAGATAGATAGATAGATGATAGATAGATGATGGATAGATAGATAGATGGATAGATAGATGATAGATAGATAGATAGATAGATAGATAGATAGATAGATAGATAGATAAGCAGAGACTCTGTCAGATCCAAAGGGGGGGGAAATCCAAGTACCCCACAAAAAGGGGCAGGACCACTGACCTAGTCCAAAATGAGTCTTGGCTCCACTCAGGCTGGACTATGAAATTGCTGGTGGAAAGATAAAAGCTCACTCTCATCATTCCTCAGGAATCTGAGAAACTGGTTTCTTCCCTATTGCTGTATAACTATGGTGCATGCCAAAGTCACCAGGCCAGCCAGTCCCCTGCCTTGCTACCCTAAACTTCCAGGCTGCTCCAGTTCACAGGATTCTCTCTCCCCACCCTGAAGCTACTGGTTTTCTTAATTACCCAGGAGGGTTTTCCATGTTCCTGCTTTTCTCTCTGCTCCCAAGAGAGATAGCCTTGGCCCTTACCTCCTCCTCTCTGCCCCAAAGAGGGAGCCATGGCTGCTTTGGACTTCCCGAATGGTCTTGATTCATGATACCTATAATAAAACACTCACCCATGGATTGGTCATTTCAGTGGCTTCTCTGCACCACTGCTTACAGAGTGATTTTAATTAACCACCCAGCTGCATATGTCATCAGAGGTCATTGAAAGTAAAACCAAGCATGGGGTGCACACCTGTAATCCCAGCAACCTGGAGGCAGAGACAAGAGGACCATCCTCAGCTACATACTGAGCAGGAGGTCAGCCTGGGCTACAGAAGACCATGGAGGCTGGTTTTTGTTTTTTACCAGTATTTAAACCTTCTCCTGGAAGGGAGGAGACTCATCCGTGATTGTTCTACGGACTGATGCAGAGCCAGTGGGAACCAGTTCCTGCCTGGCCTGTCTGCCTAGTCCTCACTGGCTCCTTCAGTTCTTAGCACCTCGCCCACCAGGCCCAGCGGTGCCTCCTTCTGGACAGCATTTTAATGATGTTCCAAGGCTTTGTGCCTTATTCTTCGGGGGCCGGGAATGTGAAGACAGCTGGTGTTAAAAAATGCTTACAGCTAGATTAATAAGAGAAGCAACACCTCTTGAGTTCCTTCACAGGGGCAGGAGGGCAGGAAAGACAGCTGGGTTTGCTCCCCAGACACCCCCAGGGGTGAAGACAACCTTACCCTCCTGTCCTCTTGATCAGAATGTTGCCGCTGGCTTGTGGATTTCCCATGGATGGCTCCCTTCCCATGATGCCCCTGCAGCAGGAAACACAGTTGGTCCTCAGCTAACTCTAGCCCCCTGCAGACTGACTAAGGTCTGAGGACACCCTGAAGACCAGCAGACATGACTTCCCCACCATGTTTTTGTTCTGTGACCATGAAAGTTAGTCTGTTTCCACTCTGTTACGTGTTATTTGGAGCAACTTGCGTCCCTGTGTCCTGCGGCCGCAGTCACACATATCTGGCTCAACAGGCAACCGCTTAGTCTCTCCCTTAGAGGTGAGAGTGGTGCTTTGTGCTCAAAGTTTTGATTACCTGTCTGCTTTGTCAATACCAGCGTCACCAGCCAGAGGTCTTGGTTTGGGGGGCTTATTTTCCGCTTGGTATGTTGCCCCCTGTGTCTGTCACAGCACCTAACATAAAATAGGTGCAAAATAAACATTTATCCAGTGACATACGTACCACAAATTGTGGAGGAACACTTGGAAGAAGTTATTGTTATTTTGGTTTGGTTTGGTTTCTTTAAAACACCCCAAATGGCAATTTATTGGATTAGGTTTGCGTTCCCACCCCAGGTGTGGTAGATGTTTATGAGCTGGATTTGGAATGCTTGATGCAGGTGGCTATAATTAGGTTGGGTGCAGTTGTTCTGGCATCTGTAGCTTGTCTTTGGGATTTCGTGCTCCATGGGTTTATGGGAACTTTTGGCTTAGGGCATGAAAGGTCTGAAGCCCAGAGAGTCAGTGTGGGCATTGGTTGGTGGTTGGTTGGTTGGTTAGTGTGATAATTCCTAAAAGAACAAAGGTTGGAGAGACTCGAGCTTAGGACAGCCTAAAAAGAGGCTGTAAAGATTTTTACCTTTCTCTCTTTCTGTATTCTCTCTCTGCCACTTGTAAAAGCGGTGAAGATTTCTATCTTTCCTCCTCAACAAATACTATGGGGTGTGGGAAACTGGATGAAATAAGTGGTCGTATCAATGAAAGGAGAGCTAGAGGAGGACATGGACTATGAGGTGGGTGCTCACACGGGAAAAAACAACTCTTGACAACTAGTAAAAGGAAAGCCCATCCGGATGCTGGGACAGGCTTTGCAGTTTGGCCAAAAAGGAAAGAATTTTTGTTCCCCTCCTTCTCTTTTCAGTAGCTGTCTGGAGACCATGCTTGAGTAGACATCAAATACAAAGCAAAAAACAAGCCAGTTGTCTGGGAAATGAGTCACCAGGCATCTCCACTACTTCTTCCCCCTTAGCGCTCAGCCTCCTGGAAGGCAGGATTATCAGCCCAGCCCTGAGATCATATGGAAAAAAAATCACACCACCACAACGCACGTGTGTGTGTGTGTGTGTGTGTGTGTGTGTGTGTGTGTGTGTGTGTCTTCTATCAAACTGAATTTTAAAACAACCACTCAAAGGAGAATGGAGTGGGAAGTGTGTGGGTCTGACCTGAGGAGTCTGGGGATTTAATAGTGATGCTTACAAAAGGTTCAGAAGCCGAGGCTCTATGCTGGAAGGCAGAGAACAGAGCGGAAGGCCTCTGAAGGCAAGTTCCTGTTCCCTTGGGGGTAGGGAGACTGGAACACACACAGACAAAGAGTGGATTCATGGAAGCCCTGTGTGGGCTTGCTTGAGAATCACTCAAAGCTGAGTGGTGGATCCTTTCCTGTATCTACCCTGAGAGGCAAGAGGTGGCCCAAAATACCCATGTCCTGATCCCTAGAAACTGAGAATATGTTAATAGAACCGGGGTTCATTTCAAATTTCTCCTTGCACCCCCCCCTCTCCATCACCGTCTGTTCACTGAAGAGAAGCCCTAGCTTACTTGTAATGAGCCAGCTGCAGGAGAGCGAGTGGTGGTGAGGTTCTCACCGGAAAAGGAGACAGAAGATGCACCTTGGTGGATAAACATCCCTGCGCCCAACGCAAGGATGCCCTGTGATTGTCTCTCTGCAGCCCCCTCAGTGTTCCTTAAATGCAGCATGTTTCACAGTCTGTCTGTGATGATTAGTATTGACAGTCCTATCATCTTGACAGGACCCAGAATCACCTAGGAGACAAGCCTATGGACAAGTCAGGGAGGGAGTTTCTAGACTGGGATAACAGAGGTGGGAAGACTCCCCGACCAACTGTGTGTGATGCCATTCCTTAGGCTGGGATTCGGGACTGAATAAATAGGAGAAGGTGAGCTTCCTGTCTGTGGATGTGGTGTGACCAGCTACCTCAGCTCCTGCTGCCATGCTTTTCCCACCATGGTGGACTGTACCCTCGAAATGTTAGCCAAAATAAACTTGAGATGACTAAGTTTTTGTTTGTTTGTTTGTTATTGTTGTGTTGTTTTGATTTTTTTGTCTTTTGAGACAGGGTCTCTTTATGTAGTCCTGGCTGCCTCAGTAGAATTCTCAATAGACCAGGCTGGCCTTGAATTCACAGAGATGCACTGTATTTGTCTCCAGAGTGCTGAGACTAAAGGCTTGCGCCACCACATAAAGCAAAGGTGGTTAGTTTTTATGGTCGACTTGGCACATCTGGAATTTCCTAGGAAAGGAGTCTCAGTGAGGGATTGTCTAGATTAGGGTGACTTGTGGGCACCTCTGTCGGGGGTCGTCTTGATCAATAGGAAGACCCACCCACTGTGGGTGGCTCCATTCTCCATTCATGTTCAGGGGATTCTGGATTGCATAAGAGCAGAGAAAGCAAGCTGAGCACTGCTCTAATATATTAATTTATTGTTCTCTGCTCTTAAAAATGATTGTATTTATATTTATGGCTATGAATGTGTTTTCTCTGTATGTCTGCCATGTGTTTATGGGTGCTCACAGAGACTAGGAGAGGGATTCAGACCCCTGGAGCTGGAGTTAGATGAGCCATTAGACATGGGTGCTGGGAACCAGACTTGTGTCTTAATGGAAGAACAGCCAGTGCTCCTAACCACCTATGTATTCACATGTGGAAGCCAGAGGTTGATACCAGCTGTTTTTTCTTTCTTTTTTTGTTGTGGTTTTTTCAAAGTCTCTTATATTAAATCTGAAGCTAGCTAGGCAACTGGCTAGCAGCCCTTTCCTCCTGTCTCTTCCTCCCCAATTGCCAGGGTTACGGATGAGTCCCCACGTCAGCCTTTTAGACAAACGCTAGGGACACAAACTCAGGCCCCCACACCTGCACAGCCAGCACTTTCCCACCAAGTCCTCTCCCCAGCTCCTGAGATTCACACACAGGCGACTTTCTTTATTCGGTGTCTGTTTTTCCAGTCAGAATGTAGATTCTAAAGAAGAGGATTTTCAAGTTGTACAACTCAACCCATATCACAAAGCACAGCGCTGGGAGCCAGGGAGACCTTCCGCCAAGCTTGGCAGCCTAAAACTGGCTAGAAGTTAGAATCTGTAGACCCCAGGGTCCACGCCATGCAATAATGACAAAGGAAGCAGAGACTTGCTTCATGTAGAAAGAACCTTTCTCACTTATTCATAGAGGAGGAGATACCAATAAAGGGTAAATATGGAGTAAGTTAAAATGGAGTAAACATCCTTGAACTGTTGGAACTTCCTCCTACAGCAGTGGGTATGATGTCCCAGGCCAGAGAAAGATATCAAATTCTGTTTTTCTCTAAGGTTCCAGGCACCCCCTTCAAGGTTTGCCCCATTCCAAGGTCTGCCCGGGGCAGAGAGAATCCACCCTCTGGCCAGAAGCTCCCTACAGGAAATAAGGGCGCCAAGAATGAAAATATGAGAAAAATCTCTGAACAGTGGAAAAGTACTGCCAAGGTTCTCAAGCCTTGAAGACTGTGAGAGCAGATGCCACAGTGCCCAGCACTAAGAAGCGTTTTGGTGCGCTGTTGGTGGTATGTAAACTGAAGTCCATGTACAGAGGTCAGAGGACAACTTGAGACCATCAGTTTCTCTCCTTCCGCTGTGAGGATCCCAGGAACTCAGGTCATCAAACTTGGCAGCAAGTGCCCTTCTTTATCCACTGCATCATCTCCTCAGCTCACTCAGTCTTTCTGTTAACCTCCCTTATCTCATCCGCGGAGCTTCAAGCTCACCAAGATCCGCCTGCCTCTGTCTCCTGAGTGCTGGGAGTGTAGGTGTGCACCACCACAGCCCAGCCCACTTTCGAGGCTTTTGAGTGAATGTTTTCCTGCTCACTAGCCCACTCAAGTTCTCAGGTGGGCTTTCCCGTGGTATTGGATTCTTCTGCTGCTGTTGCAATAAAACACCCTGACAGAAAGCAATTTAGGGGAGAAAGGCTTTATTTTGGCTCACAGTTCCAGAGGGTGGGAAGGAATGGTAGCAGTGACAGGAAGCTAGCTGACCAGATTTCATCCGCACACAGGAAACAGAGAAAGAACAGGAAGTCAGATGAGGCAATAAAACCTCAAAGCCCAGCCAGGTTGTGGGGGCGCATGCCTTTAATCCCAGCACTTGGGAGGCAGAGGCACGCAGATCTCTATGAGTTCGAGGCCAGCCTGGTCTAGAGTGAGTTCCAGGACAGCCAGAGTTACAACAGAGAAACCCTGTCTCCAAAAACAAAAACAAAACAAACAACAACAACAAACCCCTCAGAGCCAATGGTTCACTTCCTTCAGCAAGGATCCACCACCTAAAGCTTCTATAACCTTGCCAAACAGTGCCACCAGTTGGGGACCACATTTTCAAACACATGAGCTTATGGGGGACATTTTACTTTCAAACCTTGCCTTCATCAGCTGTATCTGTTTCTATTTCTGACTATGTGTGCCTGGTCCAATTTGCCCTCTGACATAAGAACCTGGACACTGCCTCAGGTTCCCTGGGCTCAGATCCACACGTATATAACACACTGAGTCCTCATCTCAAAACAGGTAGGAGTGCAGACATCTTGCCCTAGACCTTGGCACTGTGGAAAATGCCCCATAAATATTTACTCAGTAAGGGTTGAATGTGCTAACCACAAAATTCTATAGCTATGTAACTGTTTGCTTTTTGTTTGTTTGTTTGTTTGTTTTTCAACAGCCAGCTGACAATGGAACAAGGAACCAGACAGGTGGTATGTTTCCCATCCCTAAATCAGACAGTCAATGAGAGGGAGGTCCCTGCTCTGAGACATCCCCCTGGGAAGTCCTGCTGCTCTGGGACTCAGCTACAGGACTGCCCATGGGCATTCTCTCTGGGCTCAGCTGTTCATCAGCTGTGAAGCTATGACTCAGTTCTTCATCTCCTGGATCTTCCTTCCATCCTCTCTAAAACTGAGAGAATAATGCACCTGTCTTCTAGATTGTTCTGTGGATTCAGGGATACGACAGATGAGGATCTGATTTATGGGGCCATAAAAACAGCCCTTGGTCCTCTTTGATTTTTCTGCCTCCAGTTGTCCCCAGAATCTACTACCATTCTTACTTGGTGATGATGATTTTAGCAGAGGAAGAACATTCTGCTCACTGAAAGTCTCGTCCAATTTAAAATGCTGCTTGGGTTGACAAGATGGCTCTGTGGATAAAAGTGCTAGCCAGCAAGCCTGATGACCTGAGACCAATCCCAGAGATGCACATGATGGAAGGAGAGATCGATTATCACAAGTTGTCCTCTGACTGACACACAAAATCTACCTCTTAGGCTAGGGCTGTGGCTCAGTGGTTCGATCCCTAGCACAGGAAAGAAGGAAGAAAGGGAGGGCAGAAAAGAGGGGAACAATTGTTAGTCATGGTCACTCCAGCCCCAGACTTAGGGGACCACGCTGAGCGGGACACCTACAGGCCTAGGTAGCTAGGGTCCCATCTATTCCCATGGAGGTTCGAATAGCAGCAGTCATGCAGCTGAGGGTGGCTCATCAGTCCCTTCTTGCAGATCCCCTACCCTGCAGGAGAGATTCACAAGGAGCCCTTAGAGCCCCTCTCCTGACACCCTGATTCTTTATTAGCTGTGGGTGGGGTGGAGGAGAGGAAGATCCCCATAAAACACTCCCCACAAGTCCTCCCGTCTCCCTCTCTTCCCTTAGTGTTTTTTTTCCTTTTAAATTTGTCTTTAGTTTGATTTTTTTAATTTATTTTTCCTTTCTTCCTTCCTCCCTCCCTCTCTTCCTCCTTCCTTTCTTCTTTCCTAGATGGGGTTTCATGTAGCTCAGGTTGGCCTCAAACTTGCTATGTAACTAAGGATAGCCTTTAGCTCCCGATGCTCCTGTGTCTACCTCTGGAGTGCTAGGATACAGGTCTGTGCCACCACACTTGGTTTTCCCAATGCTGGGGGTTGGACCCAGGGCTTCAAGGCTTCCTGCAGGCTAGGAAAGCACTCCACCAAAAGAGCCATACTCCCAGCCCACCCTCCATAGTTTCCAATTAGAATATGAAAGGAAATCTGGGCTGTCAAGGGATGGCAGGACTCTGAGGCTTTCCAGGCTGCCCTGGGGAGCATGTCCCAGCAGTGGTGTGTTTGATCAGAAGAGGATGAAAACAGCCCTCTAGATCCTCTGCCTCAGACCCTGTGCCTGGATAAAGGATGAGTTCCCCTGTACCCCGCTGTACAGAGATGTCATGGTCATGTACCCACTAGTCACTCAGAAAAAAAGTAGCCACTTTCTACACTGCCAGTCCTCTTCTGGTCTCTAAGGGCACCAGCATACACCACACACACACACACATACACACACACACCATAAAAATGATTTTTAAAAGATGCAAAATAGTTATAAGCCGTGTGTGGACACCTGCATCTTGCCCTGGGACAACCTTCCTCCTGCCTTCCCACAGTCCCCTGGTGCCAGCTGTCAGTAGACCTGACAAGGCCTGGGGGAACTCTGAGGTAAGAGAAATAAGAAGAGTAAAGAGCCTTGACTCCAAGCTGCAGTCAGGCAGAGCCACTTCTCCAGGGAGCCTGAGGCCTCTTTCCCAAGGGGCTGTGCTAATGAGGCGAGTGCTAATGTTCCATAGGAGAACAACCAGGATCATTAAGGGCCTGAGACCAAGTCTAAGGCCATTAGCCAGCTAATAGGGCTCAGTGGATAAATTGCTTGCAGTACAAGCAGAGTGCCCAAGTTCAGATCCCCGGGAACCACATAAAAGCCAGGTGCAGGAGTGTGCTTCTGGAACCACAGAACCAGGGGGCAGAGACAGGGGCTTCCCAGGGCTCACTGGCTAGCCATTGTAGCCAAAGCAAAACAGCAAGCTCAGGCTCAGTGGAAGACCTAATATTAAAAAATAGCAATAATAAGATGAAAAGAAATTGAGGAAGACACGTGACATTGACATTTGACCTCCACATATGCCTAGGTGGGCGAGCATGCCCATATCCCCACCTCCACTCCACCTGTCCACACATGTACAGAGTGTCACCATGTTCTGGGATATGAAGAATTATGATCATAAACATGATCATTGCCGTAAGTTAATTTATAAGCCCTAAGCAGTTTAGATAAAACTACCATCTGATTTTTTTTTTCCTGCAGCTGAACAAATTGACTAGAAACTCAATAGGAAGAAACACAAACCAGAACAGTGAGGAAAATCATAATGGAACAGAGAGCTAAGCAGTGCTGAAACCTGCCACATAGCATCAGTGGTCGGAACAAAATAGAATGGGAAAGTCAGAAAATTACCTAATTGCATATGCAAATTTAACATATTGCAAAAGCAACCGATGAAACCAATGGAGGAAAGAATATTTAGAAGACTACAGTTACGTAGAGAAAAGATAGAGCTGGAACCATTCCTCATGTTGTTTACCATGAGAAGTTGAAACACAGAAACAGAAATACTAGAAGAAAACACTGCTGAACACTACAGTCCAGGGAAGAAGACAGTGCTCCTAAGCATACCTCAAAGTCCAAATGCAATAGGCAATATGTGGGTAATCAGATTAATTCACAGACCATCCACACGGCTGAAGACTTTACAGTCAGAGGGGAAAGACAAATGACAAACTGGCAGGAATACGCAAACACAGCAGAGTCCATACACCTGACATATAAAAGAGCTTAAAACTGGAGTCAAAGCAGGCCAATGGCCTGTAGAAAAACACACTAGTGAATCATTCTACAAGCCCACTTGCTTGTGGGCAGGTAAGTGCATTAATACTTTGAAAAGATGCTCAGACTTACCTATGGCAATAAAAACACAAATTAAAACTGCATGGGCTAGAGAGATCAGTCTTAATTTTTTAAGATGTAATTGATATTTTAAAGCAAAAGTAATAATTTTATTACGTAGAACATACTATAGGAAATGATGGGTAGGTATGAACGGAATACGCTGATATCCATGGCTTGTTTCCTGCCATGTGAGTTTGTGGGGGTGGGATATCTGCGACCACCACAGCCAGAGGAGTATTGATTTGAGAGAGGCAAGAAGGTAATTTGGTTCAACAGGACTCAGTGGTTCAACTTCAGGAGTCTTACCCTAAGTAGCTTATTTTAAGCATATTTAAGCATATTTAAGTGAAATTTTTTCTGGTGATAATTAACTCAATCCATGTGCCCAATAAAGTTTAAGACACGGAAACTCTTTGTAAAGTACACGTGACACCTTCCATAAAGACAGGTTCTGTAGTTGATAAGCTCATGATAAGGGCCTGGGGGGGAGGATCGGGTGTGGTCACATAAATAGTACAAAGGTAACCAGGCTGCTAACCACATCCACTTAGACTTCTGGGCAGAAAACAGGTTACACATCCCTCCCATTGAAGGGACAACCCTGTGTGTTTTAACATCCCTGGCTACCCAGTGCTTATCTGTGAGCACAAGAACCTCTGTGCCTCCCACATGAGTTGAGATGATGCTAACTGCAAGCAGACATGGTAGGTGGGAGATGCATACTGTTGCCACAAAGCAGCCATTAAATATAAAACAAGAAGGAACACCAAAAAGCCAACAGAGGAGACATGGTGAAATACTGAGAGTAATTCAAGTGAACTCACAAAGGCAAAAAGATCACAGAACACAGGAACAAATGTAAAACAAGAAGATGACAGACTCAGTGCTAAAAATATCAATAATTTCAGGGTTTTACATAAAATTTAGATGGACCAAAAACATTCCAAAAAAATGCAGGGCTGTTTTAAAAAATAAACTCAAGACCTGACCATATGCTGTCATCAAAAAATCCTCTTAAGCTGGGTGTGGTGGCACACTCCTTTAATTTCAGCACTCAGGAGGAAGAGACAAGTAGATTCCTAAGTTCAAAGCCAGTCTGGTCTACAGAGAGCGTTCCGGAACAACCATGCTACACAGAGAAACCCTGTCTCAAAAAACAAAAATCCTCTTTAAAGAGAAAAGTACAGAACTGGCAAGATGGCTCCGTGGGTAAAAGCACATGCCACCACACCTGACAACCTGGGTTTGATGCCTGTGACCTGCATGGTGGAAGCAAAGAACCGAATCCCACAAGCTATTCTGTGCCCTTCATGCACATACCAAGGCACATGTGAGCCGATAAGTAAACAAGCAGATAAATAAATAAAATATAAAGGCACAGAATTGGAAAGTAAAACATTGTGAAAAGACGTGCTATGCAACTGGAACCCAAAAGTCAGCAAAGATTTGTCAGTCAGGTCACATCACTAACCATAAGGTAAATAGGGACAGATTGATCTTCCTAAATCATCATCATCATCATCAGCAGCAGCAGCAGCATCATCGTCATCATCATCAGCAACATCATCAGCATCATCATCATCGTCATCATCATCAGCAACATCATCAGCATCATCATCATCAGCATCATCAGCATCATCATCATCGTCATCATCATCAGCAACATCATCAGCATCATCATCATCAGCATCATCAAAACAACATCTGCTTGTCAAAAGATGTCACTAAGCGGGTGGGGGTTGAAGGGGATGGGTAGAACTTTCTAGATGAAAGTTGCTTTTTTTGTCACTGTGAACAAGCCCCTGGCACAAGCATCTTCAAAACAGGAGGACTGATGTAGGGGTCACAGTTTAAGGGCTCCGGGTTCACCAAGGGTTGGAAGACAAGGTACAGGCAAAGGCTGGAACTCCTGGCCTCCTCACACCTGGGGGGATCAGGAAAGCAGAAGTAGAGACTCAAGAGAGGAAGCAGGGCTGGGCTGCAAACTTCAAGCCTGCCACCCAGCAATACATTTCCTCCAGCTGGGCACCACTTCCCAAAGGCTCCGCAACCTCCAAAATCAGAGCCACCAGCTGGGGACCAAGAGTTCAAACACATGAGCCTGTGGGAGACATTTCACACCTGAACCACAGCAGTGGCCTTTGGGCAGCTGAGGCCAGGGGGCAGGAGGAGAGAGCCAGCACTCAGGAGGGCTCTCAGCAGAGGGTGGGAGGCATGGAGGGGACCAAGAGCTCTCTGAGGAGGAGGGTGGGAGGGAAGCCGGCAGCTGCAGCTGGGTTCTGAGGGAAGCTGACAGACATGTAAGCATGCTAGAAAAACAGTTATTTTAAGGGAGAGAAGTGGAGAGAGCCAAGAATGGGGGCGGGGATTAGGAGTTTGCAGAGACCCATTCATTCAACAATTACTTGCTAGCTCTGGGGACAAGCCAGAGCAGCAAGCCTGGAGCCGACTCTGAAGATGATTTCACACGGTAACAAGTGCTGTAAACTTGAGTAGAGTTATGGACAGAACCGGATGGAACGGTGTTCACCTGTTACCCCAGCACTCAGGAGGCTGAAGCAGGAGGATTCTGAGTTCCAGACCAGCCTGGGCTAAACAGGGAGATCCTGTCTCAGACACTAGCCAAATAAAAGAAACAAAATTAAAATAGAACAATGTGATGGCAACCCAGGATAACACAAGCAGTTTCAGAAAAGCTCCCTGAGCTGAGGGATGAGTGATAAAAAGAGGTTAGCAAAGATCTAGCTGAGGACATGGTGACAGGGCATAAAGGTGTGGAGGTCTCTCCATCTTGTATTCTTTTTGTTTTGTTTTGTTTGAAACAGAGTTTCTCTGTTTTAACTCTGGCTGTCCTGGAACTTACTTTGTAGACCAGACTGGCCTCGAACTCAAAGAGATCTGCCTGCCTCTGCCTCCCTAGTGCTGAGATTAAAGGCATGTGCCACCACTACCCTGCCCCATCTTGTATTCTTGCTGAGGTCATTTTAGGTTTAACTAGAACCTGGTCTCTTTGATGGAAAATTACCCAACTCTATTCTAGGAGCCTGAGGTCAAGATGCCCCCCTAACTTACCTTGGCTTTTATTAAACTACCTGTTTGCACAGCACCCCTCCCCGCCCCCGCCACCTGCAGTTGCAGAGCAAGATACCAGGAGATGGTTTTTGCTTTTAAAATCCTTTGCTCTAAATGTTCAGGGCTTACACTCTTGGTTCTGTACACCCGAGTGTAGTCCAGCCAGCCGAAATAAAGACTTTCCACTGGCTATGGACTGTGTTTGAGAGGTCATCTCTAGTGGACTCCGTCCTGTGTGGCATCTAAAAGCTTGTCAAAGACCTTCTCATGCTGCATTACTGTCATTCAGACAGGGTCCCCAGTGAGAGTGGCTCTGTAGGGCACTGGCTTCCTTCCAGAGGAATGGAAGAGCCCTTCTCCAGCAGTGTAGAGCATGGAAGGAGAGACTCCTTGCGAAACCTACAGATCTCCTCTAACTCACTTTACAGTGAGGAGGCTCCTTGTGCCTTTTGTTATATCAGGTAAGATATTGGGGAGATAGTTCAGCTGGTGAAGTGCTCGTCCTGCAAACCCTGGAACCTAAATTCAATCCCACATTGCTAAAAAGCTATGTGTGGTTGTGCACACTTGTTTACTTGTCCAGGGATATTCAGATATTCTATGCATGAGCATTCACCCTTGTGTACACGGTCTGTACGGATACGTGGTATCAGACAGTAGACACCAACCTGGGCTTGTTGAAGGCCACACTCAGTGACACAGTGACCGCCCTGTGCTTTTCCACTCCTGTTACATTTCTGGCGCCACAGCAATCAGTGCCTGCAGATGCTTTCAGGCTGGGAGACTAAGCTGGATGTGATGTCACTGTTGAGTGATTCAGAACTATCAGGCAGAGAGAAGAATTCTTTTTTTTTTTTTTTAACTTCTGTTTTTTTAATTTGGGTACTCATATACTTGTTTATTTTGTTGTTGTTGTTGTTCAGGTTTTTGGTTTTCTGTAGGGTCCCTTGTTTGTTTATTTGCTTTTATTTGTTTTTGTAGGGTTTTTTTGTTTGTTCGTTTGTTTGAGTCAGTGTTCATGTATCCTAGGTTAGCCTTAAATTTGCTATGTAGGTGAGGCTGGCTGCTGACTGTCTTGCCCCAACCTCCCAAATAGTGATATTACAGGCTTATACCACCACACTCCACTGAAAAGAAACTTGGAGATGGTTTGGCTCAACCGCTTCACGTCCCAAACAGAGAAAATGAGGCTGGGGGTGGTCCCATAGGGAGCTAATTTAAGTCTGAATTGAGAATAAGACCCCCGGGAGCTCTTGGCCAGGCTTCTCCTTTCTACTTGGCAAGATCAGAAGAAACCCTAGCCAGCACCCAGCAGGACAGCACTTGCTGGGGCTGTGCTGGCAGTGGTGGCCTCCCAGGCAGGCTGGGGTGAGAGCGATTATGTAGGTCATTTGGAAATCAGAAAAGCGAGCCCAGACCCTTTACATACGGGCTGTTTCATTTGGTCCCAGAAGATTGGATTAGCATTGATTGCCTGCACAGAGCACAGGGATAAAGAGAATCTGAGCCAAGCACTGTGCTGTGGGGCCAGTCTCTATTCCAGTGTCTGGGGTTTCCAGGAGCCTGTGTGGGCCAGCCCTGCTAGTGGGCAGGAAGCAGAAAGGCAAGGCTTGGGGAGAAAGAAGAGAGCAAGGGGACCTCAGTTGACATACAGCTCAGGTCACTGATGGCTGTTGTCCTTCTTCAATACACAGGCAAATGCATACACATGTGCACACACATACACATACATACACACACATGCGTGTGCATTCACGCACACATACACACATCATAAGCTCCTTGAAGCAAGGACACAGCACACCTTAGCTGTGATTCTCTCCTACCAGTATAGTATCTGGCATATTAGTTATTCAGTAAATATTTGAGGCCACAGTCAGTGTTCACACTTATTATTCCTTTACACAGGGACACATGGTGTATACTTGCCCAGTCTAGATTTCTGTTAAGCCACCCCTAATCCTTCTCTGGTCCCTTCCCCTCCCTCCTACAGCTTTCTTTAGTGAGTCTCCCGCAGCTCATCTTCTCATCCCAAGGCCTGATGAGACAGACTTCAAAATCAGGACCAGTCCCAGGCAGAGTACTGCATGGATGTCATCCCAGAACTCAGGAGGCTGAGGCAGGAGGATCATGATCCCAGGGTCAGCCTAGGAAACAAAGTGAATTTCAAGCCATCCTGGGATTCATAGGGAGACATCAAAAACCTTCATTAACTAAAATTAATTAGTTGAAATAGAATCTATACCATACACAGAAAAACTACATTGGCATGATATAGGAGCCAACAGTACATGTATTAGTTAATCTGTGTTGTCTTCCAGAATCAGGATGAGAAAGTTTGGAAGGAGGCTCCAGGATGCTTCACAGACTTGGGTTCAAATCCTGCCCCTAGCGAGCCTCTGCTCACTGGCTTCACGTTTTCATAAATTGCTTGGTTTCCCAGAGTCCAACAGGCATCCATACAGGAGCATCAGACCTTCCTCACAGGCCTGTGAGTGTAAGAGAAGCACACACAAAATGCCCCAGGAGCACAGAACTTGTCTGTTTGCTCACTGATACGCCCAGTACCTAAAAGAGTTCCTGGTACAAGGAAGCACTCAATAAATATTTGTTATGTGAATGAGTAAAAGTAATAAATGTCGCCGCCATGGTTTGAATAGACCCGGGTATGTCTTCCAAAGGGTCATGCAGTAGAGGCCAGTTCCAAGTGGAGATGATGGAATGGAGCCTTAAAAGCTAGGACTTAGTGAAAGGTAATTAGGTCATTGGAAAGCATTGCCCTCAGAAGGGATTAATGTAGTTCTTGAGGAACCCAGGTTAGTTCTCCTCAGTGTCTGTGGGTTGTTTCTCTCCCTCTGTTCCCTCGGGGTCCTGCTTCCCTTCCTGGCACATGGCTAGGCTATCAGCTATTAGCCCTGGGAAGGAACGCACAGAACTTGGGTCAATGCATCCAGGTGGGTCCCAGGTCGGGGGACTAAGAGTCGATGGAACACAAAGAATTCTGGAAGAGTGTTGTCAGTGGAACACCTCTTAAGTTTAATGCAAGGGTCGTGACATTTTATGGGATGCAGGGAGGAGAGGATCTTTTGGTACTCAGGGGTAAAGGCCATTAGTTAAGACAGGGATCCTGGGATAGGCATATCCCGGGGAACAGGGACTTACATAAGCAATTCTGCCAATTGTGGCCCTCCTTTTGAAGCGGGGTGGAGTTTTGCTGTGGCTTGTGGTGCCAGTGCAGAGACTGCAAAGGAGAGAAGCCAGGGATCCTGCCAGCTCCTTATATGGTGTCTGGGGTTCTGAGCACCCTCAACCCACAGCTTCTGTGTGACCATTTCCATAAGGGCACCACAAGTGTCTGGCCTGTTCTATATGCAGTCATTCAGTTTCCTTTTTTGTCAAATTTGAGGTGTCAGAGGGAGTCCTCACCAGCAGACCAGCAAAGGAAGCCACCTGCCTTAGTTATTTTCCACAGCTATGACCAAATACCTAACAAGAGGCAGCTTAAGGAAGCAGGAGTTTATTCTGGCTCACAGTTCAAGAGGGCACAGTCCATCACGGTGGGAAAGTCAGGGCAGAGGAGTGTGAGACAGCTGTCACAGTATGTCCACAGTCAGGAAGCAGAGAGAGATGAACGCTGGTGCTCACTTTCATCCTTTACTCCGGCCCATGGGATGGTTAGAAGGGGTCTTCCCACTTTGATGGACCCAATCTAGAAACTCCCTCACAGACATACCCTAGGTGATTGGTCTCCTAGGCAACTCCAGATCTTAGCAATGTGACCATCAAGCTTGGTGAACTTACCACTCAAATCTTGGACTTTCAACCTCCAAAACTTGAGTTAAATACTTTTCTGTTATAAAGTACCTTACCTCAGGTAGATCACTATAACAACCCAAAATAGACTAGAATCATTGTTTGTTAAACATCTCCTGTGTGTACCGAACTCCATGCTAAGCGGGACCATACTGGTCGCACCAAGCATTATTTTATTAACCCTCACCTCAGTCCTGGGAACTAGCCCCACTTTACTGATGAAAATATTGAAATAAGTAAACCTCATAGCAGGCTTTCAGTGAGGGTTTATTGCCCTTTCTCCTCTGCTACCCTCTGGCTTCTTTCTTTCCCCTACTCTTGGCTCCCCACCCCACACCCACCTTCAGCTCTTCAGATCCTGTAGCTTTAGTCTCATAACTTGAAGGTCTCAGGCCCCGTTACAGCATGCCTGTGTCTAGACAAGACAAATGAATGCCCCTTTCTCCATCTCTGTCCCTACTTCTAGTTACAAAACAGCTGCCTATGTTCTAATTCCAGCCCTCACTCTAGGACTCCTCATCTGCTCAGGATTCTAGCTAGTCTCTATCTCCCTTCTTCCATCACTCTGTGTGGTTACTGATTGTTAAAATGCTGGTCATCCACCAGACTCCAGTTTTTTGGAGTTTTTTTGTTTTGTTTTGTTTTTTCAAGACAGGATTTCCCTGTTGTAACTCTGGCTGTCCTGGAACTCACTCTGTAGTCCAGGCTGGCCTTGTGGTCCGCCTGCTTCTGCCTCCCAAGCGTTGGGATTAAAGGCGTGTGCCACCACCACCTGGCTTCCAAGAACCCTTTTCATCTGGCCAGCTTCATGTTCCCACACCTTGTCAGAGGCAGAGGGTGTGATGGCCTGCCCTCTCCTTTGCAGACCCCATAACAGACTCTACACTCTGCCCAGGACCACAGTCCTGCTTTCTCTTCCCAGTACTATCTGCAGTCTCTTCCTGAGCCAATAATGGACTTGGCACCAGGCCAACTCAGTATCCCCAATCCCAGGAGAACTTCCTCATTGGATCTCAGCATGTCCTCTGGGATAACCCACTGGAGCTCACAGAGGTTTTCTAGGCTCTCTTGGGAGCTTAAAGACCGTGTTATTCAGCTCTTTGAAAATACAGAACTAAAAGTGCCATAAGGAGGGGTGAAGTGACTGTCCAAAGCCACCCAGTCTATTTAGGACAGCAAGAAAAGCAAAATCCAGGTTTCCCAACGCAACAGCAAAGTCTATTCCCTCACACAGCCCACAGTCACACAAAGCAAATGATGGGACCTGCCTGCATGGTCCTCTAGCATCAGGGAAGTCAAGGCTACAACTTGAACAGACTTTGAGTCTCACTGTTACGTCTCCTGCCTGGTTCTGTTGGAAGACACGACCTAGACATTCTCACAATGGATGGCCTTAATGCCATGACGAATGGCTTGTTCTTCAAGAACAGTGAGATTGACCAATTAATAACAGAAGGAAGAGGGAGGAACAGAAGGCCAAGAAAGAAGGATGTAGCCCAATTAAGCTGCACAGGATGGCCCAAGCACTACTCTGCAAGCAGCAAGACCCTTGAGCAGCAGGTGACCTGCCTAACCCTGCTTGGTGGAACCTTGCATCACTGGATAGGGAACCATTCCTGCCAGCTGTAACTGCCCACCTGCCATGGGAGCCCATGTTTCAGCGTATTGCCTCTCAGCTTCCACACAACTCTCCTGTCACAAGCTCAGCTTTCCCCAGGGAGAGATTAGCACAAAGCATGAGGAGCCCCAGGTAAGTCACTAGCTGGCAGGGGTAGCAGGAACTCACACCGGAGCTTTGATGAATAAGTCTGCTCAGGGCAATCTGTTTTTTAAGTCTCCAGGGATCTCACCTGCTTTATCTCAGAGCCTGGCCTTCCAGGAG
The DNA here is from genome assembly GCA_026225945.1 of Cricetomys ansorgei. Classification (NCBI taxonomy): domain Eukaryota; kingdom Metazoa; phylum Chordata; class Mammalia; order Rodentia; family Nesomyidae; genus Cricetomys; species Cricetomys ansorgei. The sequence goes on along the minus strand of JAMJFZ010000573.1, from coordinate 947,071 downwards.
GGAACAGGCAGTACAGGGAGCCAGACAAAGGCCTCAGCAGAACCATGTCTTCAACTGGCCTTGGTTCAAAGAGAAAGGCATAGGTCCTACAGGGCAATTCTATCTAAAAGGGAATGCTGCAGCTACCATAGCTTCTTTCCGTTGTCAACCAGGGCTTTGGAGGAACTGACCCAGGAGAAAGACCAGGCTGTAGAAAGGAAGGGAGACTTAGTCCACTGTTTGAAGTGGGGTGTATGTGCAGCTTGATATAGTGGTGGTCCCAGATTCCCAGAAGCACTGTGAGAAGAGGCGTGTGTGTGTGTGTGTGTGTGTGTGTGTGTGCGCGCGCGCGCGCGCGCACAGCCCAAGCCAAGTGGAGTCTCAAGTTACCAAGTCATTCCTAGGCTTGCCTGCCTTACCAGGGACAGTCATTTCCCAGCTCTAAGTTCCCACATCCCACTGGTTGAAGGAAATGTCTGGACCTATTCAGGGATGGCAGCCAAGTTCCACCCTCCCTTTCCAACTCTGACAGTTGGTGGACATGGCCAGAAATATTGCATTAGCTTAATACTACAAATAACCACTCTACCCTTTAGGGTCTAAAGCATAGGGTGCAATTCAGTTGCTACAGTGTTTACCTAGCTGAAGCTAATCCCCAGAACCTCATAAACAAGACTTTCATGAGACTAAGAGAGAGAGACAGAGAGACAGAGGAGATAGATGATAGATAGATAGATAGATGATAAATAGATAGATAGATAGATAGATAGATAGATAGATAGATAGATAGATGATAAATAGATAGATGATAAATAGATAGATAGATAGATAGATAGATAGATAGATAGATAGATAGATAGTAGAGACAGGGAACACCATGACTGTAGAGCCTTCAGATTAAAGATTCAAAGGAAATCTTGGTGTCACACAGGTAATCCCAGTACTCAAGAGGTAGACAGGAGAATTAGAAGTTCAAGGTCATCCTCTGATACATAGTGAGTTTGAGGACAACCCAGATTATATGAGACCCTGTCTCAACATTCTCCCTCCCCTCACACCCCCCCCCCCCACATAATCATGGAGACAAGGGTCTGATATCAGGTCTGTAAAGCTAAAGTCAGAGTGTTGACAGGAGGTTCATCCGGAAGATCTTTTCAGCTTCTGATGGCCTCCTGGAGTATGTAGCTTTTGTCTTCTGGACAAGTCAATGCAATCCACTCCTCTATGGTCAGCCTTGTCCTCTTCCTGGCTCTGCTGTAGCCAGCCCCTCTCAACCTTTCATAAGGACCCTGCTGACTCACACGTCGCCTTGCACAGACTCCCAGGAACTTGTCTCCATCCTGACTTCCTCAACTAAGTAACCTTCTGCTGTGGAAGCTGACATTCACATCTTACAGAGATTAAGATGTGGGTAACTTTTGGAGACCACACGTGACTCTAGTTCTCAGTCTCTTCAGTCAGTCTAAAATGAGAACAGAGACCGAGATACAGAATTGCAGAATTGAATCTGAAGCTGCCGTCATCAGAGAAGACTGAACCAACACCCGCCATCTCTCCAGCCTCATTGAAATCCCCCTCCCACCTCCTCCTGACACAGTAGCATTTACAATGCTCTGAGGCTGGCCCAGGGACTCATTATTGCTAGTTAATGATGTGGCTCAGGTCTAAAATCACAGTCGGCAGCTAGGATAAAGAACCAGGCAGGAGCTGGACCACAAGGCAGTCTGCAGCAGCATGTGAACTACAGAGCAGAAGCTCTGGTTCAGACACACTGAACACACTATACACACCAGGAACCATAGATACAACAGCACCACAAGTGTGGTCCTGGCCCTCGTGGAGCTCCCGGGCAAGTGGGAGAGACAGATATGGCAGTAAATCAACAGAGCCATTCATGCTTTTGAAATGCCCGGAGAAGGAGTGGGGAAATAGCTGGGATAGTGGCAACTTGGGAGGATCTGGGCAGCTTTCCAGAGGTGGGGCAGCTGGATGTTTGGAGGTTAAGCCTTCAGCAGCAGAAGCTGCTCGTCTGGAGGAGAGGTCCTATCTTGCTTTCTGTTGCACATGTTTGCAAAGAGAAAAAATAATGCCTAGCAGGGCAGCTGATGAATACTGAATGTTTGGTGAGCTCATGAATTAGCCGGTTAATTTCGGGGGAGATTTCCCTGCTCAACCAGCCATGTCACATTGGGCACTCCATAATGTTTCTGAGCATCTGTCCCTCCTCTAGGCCCAGGTCATCAGAGAGAGCTCCATGTGTGGAGCTGGGAAAGGGAGGAGGCTTTGTCTTTGGTTCTGGGACTGACTTGTCACCTGTGAACTGTGGTTGTGGGGATACCAATACCTTCTCCAAGACCCTTGACTTCTTCCAGGCCATAGCCTAACTCAGCTTTCTGCGGAATTCCCAGAAAGCCCGTTGAGCTGATTTCTTTTTTCTTTTCTTTTCTTTTCTTTTCTTTACTTTCTTTCTTTTCTTTTCTTTTCTTTTTTTTTTTTTTTTTGAGACACGGTTGTTTTCCCGTTGTAACTCTGGCTGTCCTGTCCTGGAACTCACTCTGGAGGCCAGGCTGGCCTCAAACTCACAGAGATCTGAAGGCCTCTGCCTCCGGAGTGCTGGGATTAAAGGTGTGCACCACCACACCCAGCTTCTTTATCTGATTTTTCAACCCCAGCTCCTCAGCTGTGTGACTTCAGGAAGGAAGATGGCAGGGCTCGGTTCCTCTCAGGACCTGTGGATGACAGCACTTCCTCCCAAGTGGCCATGAGGTCTGAAGTGAATCCTGTCCCAGGCTGCCCACAAGCCAAGTCTGCTGGCACCTAGGTTTTCATCCAGTCTCATGATGGAAGCTGCCTCTTCCTCACCCTCTTGAGGTGGCTTCTAAGGGATGCTCTTTCCATTTCCTTGTGGGATGCAGCAGCAGTGCTGGCTCTGGCTGCATGACATGCCTTCTTCACCAGGGACACAGTGCTCAGAGACTACATACCTCAAAAGAGAGGACAGGGAATGGAATCCAGAGTCCCCTCTCCTTTCAGACTCCAGCTTAATAAACCACCCTTTTCACTCCTGTAGGATGAGAGGCAGTAGCTTCCCCCTGAGACATCTGAGGGGTGCAGCCTTTCATACCAACTTCGGGTGCTACAGGGGAGAAGAGTGAGTTCCTGGGTTCTGTAGAGAAGAATTTGGTCAACACCAGCCAGCCAACCAGCCACCCACCAATGTGCTCTTTCTCCCTCCCCCTCTCTATTTCTCTCTCTCTCTGTTTTTTTCTCTCTCCTCACACATAGACAGAGACACATACACATAATTAAAAATAAAATAAATCTTTCCAAAAAACAGGTAGACAGTGAGCAGTCTGTTCTATATGTGAGGAAACCAAGTCCCAGGAAGATTAATGCAAAGCACAGAGCCACAGGGGCGTCCTGTCCGCAGAGGACGGAACAGTACCACCTCTGCCCCATGTGCCAGTCCTCACTGCGATTGCCACCTCAAAAGGTCCACCCACGCCAGAGAGAGAAACAGCAATGATTCTGCTGCCACGGACTATCGTGTGGGAGGGACACCTCTGCCATGATGTGCGTTCAGTGAACACAGGGCTTCCTCAGAGGTAGTCTTTGAAATGTCAATTTTAATTAAAACCCTAATTCTAATAAGCACACCGTAGATTAAACCCAGTCAGAGCTGGTTCCTGCTGAGTGAACTTCTCCCTGCTTCGACAGACAACGTCCCAGAAAAGGGCATGTTTGAAAACATCTTTCAACCAGCCTCGCTCAGGGGCACAGTCCGTGGAAACCGCAGGAGCTGTGCAGACTATGGGGACCAATCTTTAACCAAATGGGATCTGAGAATTGTCAGGCGTAGAGAGGACTCTGAGCTCACCTGCCCTTCTTTGTCAAGATGGGACAAAGGAGTCCTTTTTGGTTCGAATCCAAAATGCCCGTCACAGTCTCATGTTTTAAACACTTGTTCCCCAGCTGGCGGCACGGCACTGTTTTGAAGGCTGAAGACAGAACCTTTAGGTCCAGCTGGAGACCCAGGCCTGGTTTCAACCCCTCCCCCTTGCTTCCTGTCCGCTGCCCTGTGAACAAGCCGCCACCTCAAGCTCCATCCGGCACTGACAGATCTACCACCTCTGCCTTCCTGTCCTAAATTGGCTCTTTTGCCATCAACTTGACACAGCCTGGAGTCACCTGAGAAGGGAGTCTTCGCTGAGGCATTGCTCAGATCATATTGGTCTGTGGGCCTGTCTGTGCGGGTTATCAACTGATGTAGAAATGCCCGGTATACTGTAGGCAGCATCTTCCACGGGCAGGTGGTCCTGGCATGTACAAGAGCCTGAGAACCAGCAAGCAGCATCCTCCATGGTTTCTGCTTCAAGGTCCTTCTTGAGTTCCTGTCCGTACTTCCATCAGTGATGGAGTGTGATCTGGAAGTATAATCTAAATGAACTCTTTCTTCCTATACAGCGCTGCTCATGGTCAGAGTGTTTTATCACAGCGACAGTACAAAACTAGACCATCACCCTTAAGTTGCTTTTGTCTTGACAACAAAAATGTAGCTAAGACAGAGTCCTAGAGAAAGGGACAGAGAACTGTCAGAAAAAGAATCCTTCTACACTCCCAGCTCAGGATCTCAAATTCTTCACTCTGGTTTGGCAGAGGAGCACCTGTGACCCCTTTGGCAGGTGTTTCCTTTCTGAACTCAAAGTCTCTAACTCATCATCTGTCACATTGAGGGAATTAGTTTGTCGCAATAGTTCTCAATATCACCTCATATCAAAATAATATGGGGAACCATCAAAACTCCTGTTGTCTGAGCCCACCTGCGACCAACCAGTTCAGTAGTGTCTCAGAACGGAACCTGGATGTAATGTGTTTTGTTTGTTTGTTTGTTTGTTTTGTTTTGTTTTTTGCTTGTTTGTTTTATAGAGATGGGAGTGTCTCTTGGAACCTTGATTGCCCTCTAACTCACTACATAGCTGAGTCTGGCCTTGAACTCCTGACCCTCCTGCCCTCACCTCCTGAGTGCTGGAATTATAGGAATGTGTCATCCGGGCATTCGATCAGACTAATACTTGGCAATTTTTGCTTTGTTTTAAGTTATACTTTATGCTTTATTTGTGTCTGTGCACGCATGTGTGGGCAGGGCTCACCGAGGCCAGCAGAGGGCACTGATTCCTTGAAGCTGAAGTTACAGAGGGTTATGAGTTACCCAGTATGGGTGCTGGGAACCAGATTCTGATCCCTTTCAAGAGTAGCAAACACTCTTAACTGCTGAGCTGTCTCCCAGCCACAGGACACGATGTTTTTAAAGTTCTTCATGGGATTTGATTTGCCATGACTTAAATACTCCTCCTGAGTTCTTCCCTTCTCATAGCCTGGATCACACTTCGCAGTAATTATATTTTATGGTTGTCTTCCCTGTAAACTGAGTGACAGCAGAGACCAAGCATAGTAGACAGACTAAAACAGACACCAATTATCCCAATCCTGGTGCTCACACCCACACATGAGCCTCACTTTTTGTGGTCCAGGAATTGAAATTTCTGTAAATATGTCAAAGTAATGGCATGTTTTCTGTTGGTTGGTTTCGTTTTGTTTTTGCTTCTCCATTTTCATGAGTGTATGCGTGTTTAAGTGTGTGTGTGTGTTTGTGTGTGTGTGTGTGCGCGCACGTGCACTTATGGGAGCCTAAAGTTAATGTTCAGAATCATCCTTGATTGCTTTTCCACTTTATTCAATGAGGCAAGGTTCTTCAGTGAAACAATAGCTCGTCAATATGGCTAGTCTCACTAGCCAGCCTGCTCTGGGAACCCCTTTGTCTTTACCTTCCAAGGCTGGAATTACAAGGAGATCATCAAGCTCATTTGGAATTTAAGTGGGTTCTGGTCTCTGTGCATGCACTGCCAGTGCTTAACCACTGAGCAAACTGAGCCCTTGTTTATTTTTTATTTTTTGTTTTTTGTTTTGTTTTGTTTGTTTGTTTGTCTGTTTACAGGATCTCACTAGACTGGCCTAGAAGTCACAAGCCTCCTATCTCAGCCTCCCAAGCACTGGGATTACAAGTGTGCACCACAGTGACATTAGTGCTGTGGTTATATTATGCAAGATGGCAGTGTGTGTCTTGCTATGTGACCTCCTTTGCTGACTCTCAAGAAGCAAGTTACCGCGTTGGGGATGGCCACATGGCAGGGAACAGAGGTGGCTTCTAGCCAACAACTAGTTGGGAACTGAAGTTCTTTGTCTCCCAGTCTGCAAGAACTTGAACCTTGCTAACAACTACACAAAGTTGGAAGTGAAGTCACACACATGTAGTGACATATGCCCAGCAATGAGCTGCATGTATAACAATGGTCTTGTGAGATTATAATGGAGCTGAGAGGTTCCCAATGATGAACAGCCATTGTCATTTATTCTTCTTTCCATTTTTTTAATTTATCCATGTATTTGTGTACATGTATGCAGTGAGTGAGCTCGTGCACCACAAATGCACAATTGCTCATTGTATAAGTTATCCAGACTCGGGCATTTTGTCATGAGAACACAAAGCAGGTTTATTTCTTACACTGTTTTTGTTGGACCATATCCCTATTTATTAAGGAAGAAAACATATTATACCATATTGTAACTCCTTATGTAACTCCTATTTGCCATAGCCCTTGATTGCATGATGCTCTCTTAGACTTGAATGAATTTCAATAGTGTTTCCTTCTACTTGAGCCCAGGAACAATAAGCTAAAGCCTATAGGTACCTGTGCCCACAATTTCCACATATAACTGATGTGTATAACTGGTTCTACCATGTGGGTTGTACAAGTCCACTCTGTACTATTCTCAAAACAAAGAATCACCTATTAATGAGTTTCTCAGAATATTTGCCTGCTGTTAGCGACACAGGACTGGTATCTTTCTCCAATCAAAACTTCTGATGAGGCATCAGACAAGGCTGGTGTCTTTCTTTTCTTTTCATTTTCATGTATGGGTGGTGTGTGCATGTGAATATATATGCATGTTTTGCAAGTGTGTGGGCATGGATGTATGGGTGCACACACACAAGTGTGTGCATCCATGTGAAAGCCTGAGGTTGGCGTCAGGAGTCACTCTTCCACATTATTCATCAAGGCACCCAGAGCTAGCCAATATGGCTGGTATAACCAGCAGGCTTGCTTCAGGAATCCTCTGTCTTTGACGTCATAAGCTAGAACAATAGAACAATAGGTCGGCTGCCACGCCCATCTACTACTTATGAGGGTGTTGAATATGAATTCTGCTCCTGATGCTTGCACAGCAAGCAATTTAGCCATTGAGTTTTTCCCAGCCCAGGGATAGTTTCTCAGTGGCAGCCTTGGAGAGGACCAATGCTCAGACTCCTGATACCAGAAATGAGTGCCACATTAAGACGCTGAGTTCATGATGAGCTTATCAGAGGGTGATAGAAAGGGCTGCCAATATGGCTCCATGGTAGATTGCATGTGTAGTGTGTACAAGACCCTAGTTCCCAACATTGATACTACACACACATAAACATACACACACACACACACACACACATACACATACACATACACATACCACGCACGTATCTATATAAACACATATCATACATTCATACACACCACACGAGCAATAACACAAATGCAGTAATCAACACTTTGTCCAATTCCTAAGCCCTTGGCATCTAAAACAAGCCATGGCACAAGTTGGTGCTCAAAGATATTTGCCAAGTTAATTAATTAATGTATCGCAGTAATGGCATCAGATCTTTTGATTCTGACATTTTGACCCTCTTTCCTTTTTTTTCCTCTCAGCAGGCTGACAGCCCTGAATGCCTGACTTCCCATCAAGCAAGCATGGCACTCACAGCCCTGTACTCTCAGAAGACCACGAGGGATGCTCATGCTGTTATGATGATGACTGTGGTACCGCTCTAATGAACTCTGTGGTTAAATAACAGGTCGCTGGTTGTAAATTGTTACTGTAATCGATCAGCCATTTCCTTCACCTGATGAGTGCTGTCGTCGAGCACTCCAGGCAAAGCAAGCAACCCCAGCTCACATCTCTGATCACTGAGGAGACACAGAGATGGCTGGGGGTAGCCTTTGGGTAACACTGGCCCCCGGGTTACAGCTTGCATGGGGACTCTCCCACACAGGCTGACTCTCAGGTCTGCTCAGGTCAGTCATTCAGATCCAACAGCCACAAGGCACAGCTCTACCTGGGGTCTTCCTGCAGCCAGCCTTGCTATACTTCCTAAGGCTGCTGTAGTTTCCATGGGCTTCCACAGGGCCAGGACTCTAAAGGCCCAGGAACTGTTCTGGGAAGCTATCAGACTTTCCGGGGTCACTGAGATAATTGCCCTTGGCAAGACCTCATTGGCCTCTGCTGGGCTTTGGGGCAGCCTCTGGTGAATGCTGTAGACTGGCTTTCTGATGAAGTCCAAGTGAACTGGTTATCAATGGGTCTTGGGGATCAGCTGAAGTTCTGCTCTGAGCCTGTTGAAAGTGTGCTGGAAGTCCTTAGATTCTGGGCAGAAAGTCGGAACCTGGGGCACAGAACAGCCTGTATCTCTGACTCCCTCCTATATACCCCTACATAGTTTCCTTCTCTCTCTCTCTCTCTCTCTCTCTCTCTCTCTCTCTCTCTCTCTCTCTCTTTCTCTCTCTATCTCTCTCAACTTCAGTTTTTCATCTGCCTCTGATGCTTGCTCTCATAGGTGCAGTGCTCATATCTAGGGTGCAGAGGTGCAGCTCACTGGCAGTGTGACTGCCTGTCATCAACACCGAGAGCAGAACCTCTAAATGGCTCTTCATTCAGAGCTGCATGTCCAACAAGCAGCAGAATTACACCTCAGGAAACTGCTCTCCATCTCCTCTCCAGCCAGCTGGTTACAGAGAGGAGTAGGACTAAAGCAATCAGCCATTCCAGAGCTCAGCCCAACCCCTATGGTGAGGTGATCAATCTCCTGCATGCAACCTTTTCCCTCATTGTTTGTCTCTGTGCTGCTGTAAGTGTAGTTTGTGTCTGCCCACATCAGTCTTGCATGCTTCCCAGCACCACTTGGGTTGTGTGTTGAGCTGTCTACATGGAGTGTATGCAGATTCCTTTCTACAACATGTAGACCAGATGTGCCCTTATAATACAGAATAAAAATGCCCCTATTTATCCTTGCCTGCCAATATAGTGCTGGCCAAATACTGCAGTGTCCTGGGTTTGAACTTCAGGCGTCATGAAGTTCTGGGGACTTTTGTTTTTTCCTCTCAACAGCATCTATCCCTCCACAGCTAGGCCTGCTGATGAAGTCCACCACTGGAAACAGGAAGTGCTCCCAAAAGCAACTATAGCCCCAACAGGAAGTAAACATTCACAGCTGCTTACGCCGTTCAATGGGCTAGGCTCTTATGCACACAACCCATTTAATATGTGTGACATTGCAATGAGATAGAAACCACTCCTGTTTTACAAATGTGGGCAGAAGGTCTTTAAAAGATCCAAACACTCAATCCAGGCACAGAGGCACATGCCTGCCATCTGAGCACTTGAGAGGTAAAGGCAGGAGAATCAGGAGTCCAAGGTCATCCTCAGCTACATAGTGAGTTCAAAGTCCAGCCTGAGCTACCTACCTTAAAAAACAAAAACACTTCCTCATGTCACACAGAGACAGGAAGGACACTACATATCCTTGTAGAGCTGGCCTCTAACGTAAACACTCCCAGTTCTACATTCTCACCTGTAACACAAGGTGTAAGGATTGGTGCAAACACTCTGTCTGCAGTGTGGCAGTTAGTCATAGGAGGGGTCTCATTGAATCTTGCTGAGCATGAACTGGCTTGAAACGGTCCTGGAGAATCTGTTACTCAAAGTGTGAGCTGTGGGAAGAAATATTCAGGGCTGTGAGAGAAGACTCCTTCGCTGCAGCCTCTGGCTGGCCGGCCCTGGTCCCCCTGCTTTTGAATAAATGTGGATGAACAAACATCTCACTGTATTACAACCCACTGCATGGTTCCTTGAGCTTCTTTTCTGCAACATGAGAAATTTACAATAACAGTGCATACTGTCTAAGAGAGGCGGCTCCGAAACACCATTAGATATTCCTCCTTTTCATTTAAGAATTTATTATAAGAGAAAGAGAGAGAGAATACCCCCATTATAAGTGTTACAGCTCAGAGAGGAAAGGTATCCTGACAGTCAGGAGCCAAGGAATATCACAAAGTCACACCACACAACAAACCTCACACAAGAGACTTATGGGGAAAACACAAGGGTGTGTATGGCTGCCTCTGCTCAGGAAAGAAGCAGCAAAGAACTGACCAGGAGGCAGGCTTTATATAGGGTTGGAGGAGGCTGGAGGTTTCCAGGGTGGGCTGGGATTGGTGAGATTTTGTGACTTGCTCTTGGGTTCTTTTCCGTAGGGCAGGGCCTGGCTACCCTCCCACCAGGGACTGGGGCGGGGCCTGGCCATTAGAGCTCCTCAGGTGCGGGGTCTACACCCATGCCATAAAATCTGTGTGGAAGTCAGAGGACAACTTTTAGGAGTCTATCCTGTCTTTTGGCCATATGGAAATTCTGGGTATGAAACTAAGGTACAGTCTGGCAACTGTAAAAAGCTCTTTTATTTGCTGAGCCATCTCACTGCCTTCCCCATTCCCCAATAAAATAAGGACCATCCCATTCACATACAAATGAAACCAAACCCTAGGTTCCCATTTGAAGTTTCATTTCTACTCATCCCCTAGCAGCTTCAGTTACAAACGTGATCATTGTGTCCTGGCTCATTTCACATACCCAGGAAGCAAATACTGGTACCTGTAAGTGGTGCCACCCCTGTTCCCATCATCCTCCTGACTGCTTCTTTCCTCTCATGCTCTGCAACCAAGGACACTTTAAAAGTTAAGAATCATGTCGTACTGGATCTCTGTGGCCCTGCCTTCCTTGTACTTTCTGTATGCTAAATAATTGAAAGGAAAGAAGAGGAGGGAGGAGAGGGATAGGGATGGAGGAAGTAGAATGGAGGAGAGAAGGGAGGTAGGAAAAGGAGAAGAGAGAGAAGAGGAGGGGTGGAAACCAGTTAACATCATTAATCTCCAGTCGAAACTTCCTGTGTGGGTCTCGATGTTTGGGATGGGGAAAGCGTGTGAGATGAGGACTCATGTAGCCTAGGCTAGCCTTGCACTCTCTAGGTAGCAGAAGCTAGCCTGGAACTGCTGGGGTTCCAGGCCTGAGCACCGTCTTGCTCTCACAATTTATTTAAAGTCTGTGAGATGGAGCAGGGAAGCTGAACTCCCATGCATCATCATCTCCCCGACTCTGAGAGTTGCCAGCTTCTGCTCCAGCCAGCTTCTCTGGAGACTTGGCTGTGGGGAAGTGCTCACTGGTCATAAATCACCAGCTAACTGAAGCCCATCAGCCTTTGGAGAATTCCCTGCCAGGCCCAACACTTGTCTTCCACCCTTCACTTCTTCAGCTGCTACTGAGTCTCTGTCAACCATTGGTGACCCTGGCTATTTGTCTCTGCCTCTTCAGTGTCTATCTGGAGTACCTCTGATTGCTCACCCTGACTCTGCCTTCCTGTGGGCTCCTGCACCCACCTGTCTGCTTTCTCTTTCTCTTCTCCAGGCTTACTATAGGGTAAAGCCAGAGTTGAGGCTGGGTTGTAGATCTCTCCTGACTCCTGCTCTCCTTGCTTTTAAGGATGCTTTTTATGGTGGCTTCAAGCACAAGCAGCTGCTGGAGATGTTTGGAAAAAACCTCCCAGAGCACCTGCTGCCTCCAGCATCCCTCACTCTTCCGCCCTCCACACTGGGGGGTGGGTCTTTTATTTCTTAGACCATTACAAAAACAGTGACTGAGTTACTAAGTAAGGGTAGGGATGTAAAGACAGGTCAGACAGCCCTGCTGGAGTTCATGATCTATCAGGGAGAGGCAGCCAGAAACCTACAACCACTCAGATACACAGTAACACATGGCAAGCCATCTTCTGAAAAATAACCCAATGCTCTAATTATAATGCCTATCTCACACCTGGCAATATTCTAAGCATCTCACATATATTTTTCTTTTCTTATTTAAAACATAAAGAATTACATTGTATTTATTATTTATTTTATATGTATTGTGTGTATGTGGTATTATATAAATATATACATGTATATATGCATGCATTTGTGTGTGTGCATGTGCACATAGAGGTCCATCCATGCCCTGCCATGTATGTGGAGGCCAGAGGACAACTTGCAGAAGCTGATTCTCTCTACCATGTGGTTTCTGGGGCTCAAATTCCAGTTGTCAGGCTTGGTGGCAGGCACCATTACTGCTGAGCCATCTTGCCTGCCCTCACATACATATTTTTCTTAATGAAGATTTCCATTATCCTATTTCATATACAAGGAAGCTGAAGAAAAGTGTGGATAAGCTGCCTGCCCACAGGTACATGGCTATGAGAGTCCAGGCCAAGATCTGATCACTGCATGGATGCTGGGAGAGCCAGGGAAGGAAGGCGTTCCTCCCAGACATGAATAGGTATTTTATTGTTGTTGGTTTGGGTTTTTTTAAGTCACGGTCTTTCAGGCAGGATTTTGAACTTCCGATGTAATTTAGGATAACCATGAACTCCTAATCCTCCTGCCTCTGCTTCCTAACCCCCAGGATTTCTGGCATGTACCATAGTGTCCAGTTTGCCGTTGCTGGGAAATCCATGGTCTCCTGCATGACAGTAGAGCCCTCTACCTGAGCTACATCCCCAGGCTTCAGGTTCTTAGACCCAGTTTAATCTGAGAGTAAAACCAAACCATCAGAAATGAGGCAGCTAGGCCCTTAAAACGACTTAACCTGTGGGGTTTCCCGGACAAACTGCAGGGGTGGGGAGACGAGGGGGTGGCCCCTCCAGCTAAGCAAGTTGGGGCTTGAGTATCACAAGATTCTAGAAGAACAACATCCCCACCGCACCCTGCCCTTGCACAAGGTGCTCCCTGTTGCAGCCAGGTGCTCGCTCAGTCCCAATGTGCAGTGAGTGTGTGGTCGTCACTCCCTGAAAAATGATGAATGGGCTACATTAAATATGAGTGACTCAATTGAAAAGACAGCAGATGGCGCCCCGTGTTTCCCACAGCAGCTCTGGGTGTAATTCCAAGTCCTTAGTCCCCACATTCACTGCTGCCAGCCCGCAGCACAGTGTGGACAGACTCTGTCTGGTGTCTAGTTAATTTGCATATCCACCTCCCCCACACCGCCTGCTTCAAAAGCTCCCTGTTAAGATTTTTCCCCCCAGATCTTGCTGTTTCAATTAGTAGCGGAGTTTGATCTAGACGCTTTTCCTCTTGTTAAATACCTTTTGATAAAACAGTCCCCAGAGAAACGGTCTTTGAAGCCTCTTTATGAGCTCTGGAGTGCAGGAAAATGCCGAGGATGATTACCCAGAAAGCAGACACTTCCCGGAATCCACTTCGCATCTGAACAGGGCCGGGTCCTGCCTGTGCTCTTGTCAGTGATCCTCATGGCCCACCTCCCTGCTCACTGTCCTGGACAGCTGCCTCAGGGAATTTCATTTCTACTGAGAAGAAAGTTTCTGAGAACACTTCGCTTTGCACTGAAAGTTCTGCCTGACAGTGCCTTTGGCTATGATGAACCTCAGACACTTCTGCAACACTCAGGGGCTCTCTCAACTTAAAAAAAAAAAAAAGATAGGGAAGCCAAGAGCCATCCGGGAACCTCAGAAAAGTGTAAATAGCTGATATACCCTCTAACTGGAGAGACCTGATGCTCAACTGCCAATCAAAGAAATGGTGAGGTCACCCAGCTGGGAATCAATCAGATTCCAATCCCCGACTGGGGACGTGTGACTTCAACTCTAATGACACCTGTTTTGTTGTTTGTTAATGTTAATCAGTGTCCATCATATGAATCAAGTTGTCAATCACCATGAGAAGAACATCTGGCAGGTAACGCTGCGTGTACCTGGGAGTTGTAGAGCAGCCATGGCCACACTTCCCTTCAGTTTGCTGTAGGGTGTTGTTGTTTCAGGGGGAGTTGGGATGGACTGAGACAGGGTCTCAGGCAGCCCAGATTGTTTTTGTTTTATGAGTTGAAACCAGTCTCAAACTCCAGGCGATCCTCCGGCCTCAGCCTAATAAATGCCAGGATTACCCATGAGCCACCACACCCTTCTTCACACATCATTTGATCGGGCTTTCCTTATTGTCCTTGTCAAAGAACTCCACCCAAATCAAGTCTGAGCCAGACTTGGTAGTGCACACTTGTGATCTCAGAACCTTGAAACTGGAGTCAAAAGGGTCCAGGGTCTAATATGACCTCTGCTATTTAAAAGCTTGTCTTAAAAAAGAAATGTGACTGGAAGTGTTCATGCTTTTATTCTGGAACATTCCAAAGCTGTGTGAGCAGCTTGGTTCTACAGGACAACAGATTTAATGTTTTGTTTTGTTTTGTTTTTTTAATAACTAGAGTTTCAAAAACAGAGGGTATGTCCAGCCACCAGGACACGATATCCTGAGGGAATGAAGACATTAGACTCAGTAACTGTCCAATCCTGAGATTCTAGGCTTTTCCTTAGCAGAAATTGTATACTTCTGCCAGCTCTCCTCTCCCATACTCTCATATTTGGAGGAAATCCCACTAGTTTTAATAGCAAATTCAGTGCCCACACTTGGGAACTCTGACTTTGGCAGAGTCAGAGTTCTTTCAAACTAGGAGACAAGACTCTTATTTTCTTTCTGCTTCCTGTGTTCTAGGTGATTTAGGGAACGAAATGTTATAGTTTCTGCCTGTCAGCATGTGACAGAGTTTTCCTGGGGAGACATGATGTTCATATGTCTACTTGCCCTAGAAAGGGAACCCACGGCAGACCATTGTAATATAGCACCAAAGTACAATTTGGTGAGTCAATGAGTTTTATTGGGGTTATTAACTGGTTGCTTATATGATCATGAATGACTAAGAAGAATCCGTCTTTGAAAAGCCCACCCAGACTCTCAAACACTGCCACCCTGAACTTCCCTGCACAGATTACAGCTCCAAGAGTCCAAGAATCTCCTCTGAGGAGCTGGTCAGAATCTCCTTGTCCAGCAGCTGTCTACTGCTTCCATAGCTCTGGGGAGAGGCTGAGGAACCTTACCCATTTCAGCTTTCCTAAACTTGGGAAGTTCGTTTGCCTCCGGAATCTCATACCCTCCTCCTCCTAGAAGGACTGTTTCCACCTGGAGGAAACTGGTTTGCAACACTACTCAGCCTTTCCCTCATTCTTTCCCATAGGACGTCATTCTTGCTCTTGAAGATTGCCCTTTTCCTAATTCCCAGCCTATGTGGCTCTAGAGAGCCTGTTGAGCTACCCATGTGAGCAGGTGACACAGGCCTAACCAATCAGAGTATTCCAGCTTCCTCCCCCTCCATGATCAATTCTGAAATGTACCTGTGAAACCAACCAGAATGTAAAGACATGACTAGAACTGTTGCAGAGATGTTGTTTCCCTGGGGGTGGCTAGGCTGGCCACACATGAGCCTGGGGTTTCTGAGGTCTACCAGATGGACAGAATCTGCCTGAAAAGAAAGCTGGTTATAGTTGTTATTTTTCTTGTTACTGTCACCAAATACTCGATAAGAAGCAATTTAGGCAAGGGATTATCGTGGCTGGCAGTCTGAGAGTCCAGTCCATTATGGCTGGGAATGCATGGTGGCAGGAACATGAGGCAGCTGGTCACATTGCGTCTGAAATCAGGAAGCAGAGAGAGAGAGATGGATGCTGGTGCTCAGCTCACTTTCTTCTTTTTATTAAGTCCAGGATAGATGCCCAGGGATTGGTACTGCCCACACTCAAGGCAGGCCTTCACTCCTCAGTTAAACCTCTCTGGAAACACCTTCACAGACATGCCCAGAGATGTGTTTCCATGGTGATTCTAAATCCAGTCAAGTTGACAGTGAAGATTAACCATTGCACCAACACAGAGAGAAGAAAAGGAAGCTGAGAGGTGGCAGAAACAAACCCTGGTGACAGCCATGGAAAGCTTGCATTTGGGTTTTTAACTTTTTGTTATTATTTTTGTTTCTTTTTGCCTTTTTTCCAATTCAAATACATTTGAGTTGAGTTTATTTTCTAATTTATTTCTATTTCTAATTTTTCCCCTTTAAAAATGTATTTTAAGAATGTCATGTATGTGTCCTGTATTTACACCTCTCTCTCCCTCCAGCCCCTCCTGTGGCACTTCCCCCCCAAAAAAAATCTTTGCTTTTTTTTCTTTAATTATTATTGTTACATTTATTTATTTATTTTGAGGCAGGGTCTCACTGTAACAAAGCAGGCTTAGAGAATCACATGACATGGTCCTGCAACACTGTTTATTGTTTTCTTATTGCTGTGATAAAATATCTCAAAGGGAGGGCAGGTCTATTTCAGCTCACGTTTTCAAGTTTTGGGGGACATAGTCCATCATGGTAGGGAAGGCATGGTGGCCAAGTGCTCACGGCTACAGCAGTGGGTACTTGCTCACATATGGAGAATCAGAACACAAAGAATTGGGGCTGGGAACACAACCTAGCTATAACTCATAACCTTTATGCCCAAACCACTTCCTCCATCCCTGCCTCCTTTCCTAAAGGTTCTACACCTCTTAGAACAGCACCACAGGCTAGGGACCAACTGTTCAAATACATAAGTCCACAATGGGGGCCATTTCACATTCAAAATTAACAGCCTGCATGTCAGAGGTCTTAGAAGGTTCCCCTAGGCTGAAATCAAAGGGGTAAGGGAGCTGAGTTCCTTTGGGGGGGCGTTTCCAGAAGGAAGCATCTGCTTCCTTCCTCTCCTCCTCCTAGAGGTTGCTCTTACAGGGAGCTTACAGCCCTTCCCAGGCCCCAAGGCCAGCACCATAACACTATCACATTTCTTCACTGTCAGATTGACACCTGCTTCCCTCCTCAGCTGTCCTCTAACTAATCAGAGCCCATCCAGGCAAGGGAGGATGATCTCTCCATCTCAAGGTCCTAAATTAACAACACAAAAGTGCTTTTTTGTTTTGTTTTTACCATATGTGTTCTGGTGATGAAGGCAAGTGACTGTTGGGGGAAACTACTATTCACAGATAGAGAGGAATCGGATTGCTTTGTGACCTCCATTTTACATCAAGAGAGAGAACCACAGTACATAGATGTTACAAGAGTCCTTCTAATGCCTGTGAGGAGCCAGAGCCCAGAGTCACCCCTGGAGGCGTGGGCAGAGCTGATGTCGCCTGTGATATTGTTCTTGGGGGGGGCACACATCTGCACATCTATACACATATGTGGAGGCCAGAGGTACATGTCACTGTCTTCTTCAACTGCTCTCCATCTTGTTTTCTGAGAGAAGGTCTCTCACTGAGCAGGGAGCTCACCAATTAGTCTAGTCTGTCTAGAAAGAGAAGAGAGTGGGAAGGGAGAGGAGAGGAGGGGAAGGGAAGAGGAGGGGGCGTAGGAAAGGAAGGAAATGTGAAGGGAAGAGGTGGAGCTCTAGGATTTGCCTGTCCCCACCTCCTCAGCGCTGGGATTACAGGACCGTGAGACCACAGGGGACTGAACATGGGTCCTTGTGCTTGCAAAGCAAACACTTTACCAATTGAGCTATCATCCTGTCCAGGCTACTGTTTTTTGCTTTTGTTCTTGTTTTGTTTTGTTTTTGTTTCTCTTTTGTTTTTGAGAGAGGATCTCACTATGTAGCTCTGACTGTTCTAAAACTCACTGTGCAGACTGGCCTCCAATTCACAAAGATCTGACCACCTCTGCTTTCCAGGTGCTGGGATTAAAGGCATCTGCTGCCATACCCGGTTCCAGGCTACTGTTTTTAAAACTGTTATTACAGGTACATAGATGACAGGTGGCCAGAGCCACTGAGATAGACGAGAGAAGCAGCCCCAGGAGTAAACACTCATGGCTTAAAAGAATTTGGTCTCCAAGGATAATGGTGGGGTGAGATGCTCCCCACCCACTTCTCCACCAGACAGTCTCTCACTATGTATCTCAGACTGGCCTGGAACTCACTATGTAGACCAGGCTAGCCTCAAATTCACTCAAATCTGCCTGCTTCTGCCTCCTGAATGCTAGGAAGGTGTATACCACTGTATCCAGATGTACTGGCTTAGAATATGGGCAAGAAGACACTTAGGTGGATTGAGAAAACCATGAACAAGCCTGGTTCCAGAAGGGGGCAGAGAGGAGTGCTCTTTGCTGTGTCCATGCAAAATCTCTCTCTCTCTCTAAAGGGGTAAGAGAGATTCTATTCTAAGCAAAATATGAGTGGCATAGACTCCGATTGCCTTGAATGACATGTTCCACCATGGATATGGTGACGTGAACCTGTAAAGTCACTGAACAAAATTCACAGATCAAGGCATTTGCCAAATACATTGTTGGGACATCAGGTTACAGCAAAGTGGGAAAGTTTTCTGTAGGTCTCAGATGCTCTCTGGGGGCATTCTTGGCTTTGGGCAAGATGGTAGTCAGCTGAGTTAATACATTCCAAAAGTCTTTCCTGAAGGTTCCACGGATCCTAGGTCAGACACAGAAGAATGTGATAAATGGCTATTAAGTGGCTAATGTTAGCACAAGATGATTTGGGCTGCGAATCTGCAACATTCCCACACTCCACAATTAGGAAGTTATGAGAGTCAATCAGTCTGTAGACTTCCTTTCAGAAACTTCAGTTCACAGTTGGCTTATAAGAAAATGAACAGGTTTGGGAAAAGGAAACAAAACCAAAGGCTCCCTTCTCCCCACAACTTCTGACTCAGGTCCTTAACAACCAGCATGTCAACTCTCGTATGCTCAGGTCACTGTCCAGATCCCACTGTAGCCTCCTCCCCACATCCTGACGCACTTTGCCTCAGAGCATGTTCCCCTCTGTCCCCACCCAGCTGTTTTGCTACATGAGGCTGCTGTCAGCAGAAGCACAGCAGGATTTGCTACTGTCCTAGCTTGTCCATTTGTTTCCTGCCCAGACAATCTGATGAGGAGTTTCCAGGGACCTCACTGAAGCAGAAGCCAGTTCTTGACAGAGACGCATGGCGGTGATTACACGGGGCGTTAGACACAGTTACTGCAGATGGGAGCTCCAAGGCCTGTTTTGAACTTCTGGTACCTTGTGTCGGTATGTACCATTAGGGGACGGCAGAGAAGGAGCCAGGAGCAGAGGCAGGATGCCCTTCCCCTGAGGCAAAGTGGGGAGCTCTCCTGGCATAGTCTGATTGGAAGATGGTCCAAAATTCTCCACACCCTGGCTCCCATCAGGGCTCACAAAACATGTGTTCCTTTTTCAAACATGAAACTTGAACCAAGACGTTCCCCTCCCCATAAGGGACACCACCAGTGGCCTGAAGAACTCACAGCATGGCCCTGAAAGATAAGGGCTGTGAAAAAGAATGTTTCCAATGAACTCTGGGCTAATGTCAGAGGCCTCATCTCCTGTCTCTACCTGCTGTGGAGTCAACATCTGCTTACACACCACCCTGGGCCAGAGCTCGCTGCTTGGGGCAGTTTATTGTACATATGGCAGGCTTTTGCCTACGTTTCTAACCTCTGTGTATGTGAGTGAATTGTGTTTGTGTGTGTGTGTGTGTGTGTACGTTTGCCGTGGAGCACATGTGAGATCAGAAGACAACTTCTAGTGTCCTCCTTGCCTTCTGTCTTATTTGAGACAGAATCTCTTCTTTTGCTGTTCACACTCCAGGCCAATGTGCAGGGCTTCCAGCCTCATCTCCCATCTCCCCACAGAAGCACTGGGGTTAAAGGCAGGAGCTACTGCTTCTAGTTTTTATGAGGGTTCTAGGGATCTGAACTCAGATCTTCATGCTTGTCAGCAAGTACTCTGTCTACTGAGCCACACACACCCCTCCTCCTCCTTCCTTCAGAGTCTGGATACATAGCTAAAGCTGCCATGGTGTTCCCATCCTTCCTGTCTCAGACTTCTGAATTCCTGGGTTACAGCTGTACTCAGCTGACTTCTTACATTCTCGTTCAGCTCTGATTTCTAGGAAAACACTTTAGATGGACTAGGAATACAGCTCTGAGTAGCTGGCCTTGGTTCTGCTTACCAGCCTGAATTCTCAGCTGTAAGGGTTTCTCCAAGACTCATCTCTTATGCGCCTATCAACTGAGGAGCTCATAAAAATGCAGATTCAGGGGCCAGCGAGGTGGCTCAGCAGATCAAGGTGCTTGCCACCAAAGCTTATGACCTGAGTTTACTCCTTGAGACATACTCCTTGAAACTGACTGTGTAAGTTTTCCTGGACTCATCACTAACTCAGTGAATCAGAATCAAAGTCAGGGTCCCAGGAAGGTGTTCACAAACTCAAGGCTGCCTGAGCTGCCAAATCAGAGTTGCACAGTCAGCTAGATGGATGCTCAAAGGCAGGAACTGTACAGGGCAGGATAAACCCAAAGGGAAGACCAGAGACCCCGAGAAAGAATGCCCCACCACCATCACCGCGCACTTGTCAAGCATACAGCTGCTGGAGTGGAAGCTGTCACTTCCTGAATACCCACCCGTGCTGTCACAGCTATAATGACTCAGGCGTGGGCCAGCAAAATGGCTCAGCCAGTGAAGGGCGGTGGTGACACACGCCTTTAATCCCAGCATTAGGGAGGCAGAGGCAGGTGGATCTCTGTGAGTTCAAGGCCAGCCTGATCTATAGAATGAGTTCCAGGACAGTCAGAGTTACAACAGAGAAACCCTGTCTCAGAAAAAAAAAAAAAAAACAGAAAACAAACAAAACAAAACAAAAAGCTTGCTGTCAGAGTCTTCCACCCCAGGAACCCACATAGGGGTAGAAGGAGAGAACGGACTCCACTACGTTCTCCTCTGACCTCAACTCTGTGGCGTGCACACTCCCACACACATCAGGCATGCACTACTAATAAACTAAATTGTAAATAAATAAACGATGAAGACTGACACAAGCTTTCTTTGTGTGCATGCCACACCACCTCTACTCGACAAGAAACTGGGGTTCAGAGAGCTGATGTGATTTGCCCAGAGAAGCCCATGTGGGGAAGAGGCAGTGCCACGGGCCAACTGCCTCTGCCCTGACTCTGCACTGCTGGCTAACCTACCGGGAGCCCCAGATCTCAGCACCACAAGGTCCAGGCCTCTTTCTTAGGCTAAATGAGCCAAAGTGAGTTGCTGCGTTTGATAGAAACCAGTTATTACCTTCTGGAAGGGAAGGAGAAGCCCTCCCCTGGGGGTGCTCCTGAGGACCCCCACCCTGGAGTGCTGCCTGCCACTTTCGAAGTCCATTCTCCCCCTGAGGAGTAGCAAAGACCATCCCTTCTCACAGCAGTCTTGCTATCTAGCTCACCCCAAACCGTAGGGCCTGAGCGGCAGTGGAAACTGAGGCCCACACATCAGCATTTGGATGGTTAAAAGTTATAAATTAAGGTAACACCCAAACACATTACATGTGCTGTCTTCCTATCATGATAAACGCTTTTTCTTCTTGTCCTACAAGGGTCAAGTTCAAATTTACTGTTTGCAGGATCTTCTCCCTGGAACCTGACAGAGCAGGGACTGTGGATTCCACCCCCGGCTCCCAGCATGCCCACCTTCTCTTATCATCCTCAACTCTGCTCCATGCCTTGAAGGTCTTCGGTGCATGGCAGCCCTGATCACATCCCTGCAGACAGCCCTAGCGAAGCCCCTGTGGGATGAGCAGAGTCATTTACTGAAATCCTCTTGCCCTGCCTACTCTAGCTTTGACCCTGTGTAGCTATCCTGTCCCCTGCATCCCTCCACACCAGCAGCTACACCTGGAGGCCAAAGTGGGAGAGGGTCGGGATGCTGCGGATCCTCAAGTCACCTGTGTCAGCACACAACTCAGCTAGGTCCTGATGAAGCGAGAAGCATTGCCTCTCACAGCCAATGAAACAGGGGAAAGGAAATGAAGTCCTGAACTGTTGCTGCAACCTGCAAACAAAAGTGTGTGTGTTGTGGGTGGGAGGGAGATACTAAGTCACATTTGCTTCACTATCCCCTAATTCTTTATCTTTGGCTGGGGAGATGGCTCAGTCAGTAGAGAGCAGTGCAGGTGTGGAGACCTGAGTTTGATCCCCAGAACCCACATGAAAAAGCAGGATACGGTAGCATTGACAGCTGCAGGTGGGCATAGGGGGCAGAACGCATTGAGAGGTGAGAACAGTGTACCCCAGAAGTCTCTGTGAGTCACCAGCGATGCCAGCACTACACTTTCAGAAGGTGAGTTGTGAGACTGGACAGGAAGACTGGGGATGAACAGTTTCACCATCCCTTTTCTAGGCACGAGAAGGTTCTGTAGTGTGTAGAGGCCGGGTCTCACAGTCGATCAGCTCACTAATGGCTTCGTTCTCTCCTTTCTCACTCATTCTGGTGGGTGCCGTGCTGGGTGTGAGCGAGGCTGGAGTGAGCAAACTCAGCCGGTTTCTGCCCCGTGGGAGTTCTAAGAAGCCAGGCCCACCCACGTTACACAAGCAGTTAGCTTAGCAGATGCAAGCTTGCTACCGTGCTAAGTGTAATAAAGGGACGGATACTTAGTACAGGAGGGGATCCAATCTGCCTTGGGAGGGGCAGTCAGAGTCTGCCCTATGTGACAATGCAAAGGATGAATAAGGAATGACCTAGAGGGGTTCTGGAGACGGTTCAGCTGCTAAAGTGCCTGATGTGTAAGCAGGAGGACCTGAGTTTGATCCTTGTTTTTTAAAAAGCCAGGTCTGGTGGCACATGCTTTCAATCCCAGTACTGGGGAGGTAGAGAAAGTCTGGCTGAATCGGTGAGCCCAAGGTCCCAGTGAGAAACCTTATTTCAAACATTAAGCTGAGGGTTCCAGAGGAACGATACACACGGTTGAACTTCGGTCTCCACACCCATGCACACCCATGCCTCCCACATGCACATGCACGACACACACACACCCAACACACATACACAGAGAATTTAAACTAAATATGCACAAAAAAATACTCAGAGGGGTGGCGGCTGACCCAGAGATGGTGAAGGGTGCCAGGTAGAGAGGCAATATGCAGAGCCCCTGAATGCCGGGCCCTTCACAGGAATGTGTGCAGGTTTGCCAGCCTGTGGAATCAGCAGAACAATTCCAGTGCCTACTGGGAGACACCGCTGGATGGAGACCCTGTGCAGTGAGGTCCTTGTGGAACCGTGGAGGGCTGGCTGTCTGGACCAGGTCAGGTGCTGGAACCCAGGCAACCTTACATCAAGATTATTCTGTTCACTCAGCTGTCTAGCTCCAAGGGGAAGAAGCACTACCCAGTTGATCTGAAGGGAGTCTCCTTGAGTCTCCATTTCCTAGTGCCTTCTTCCCTCCTCAGAGGGCACCGCACCTCTTACACTGCAGACTGTACCTGCCATGCCTGCCTCCCGCCTGAGCTTTCCCTGACATTCCATTCCTCTGTGTTTGTTCTAGCACACAGACAATTTCTCAAGTACCAGGCACATGTCTGACACAGAAGTGGGCACTATGGCGGGTGGGGATGGATAACTAGAAATTCAGAGACAGCCTGTCTGTCATTCAACTCACAGGTGATCTCACATAAGCAAATGACAGTTGCTTGTGGAGCAGGAATGAGGAACAGAGGTTTGAACACATTGTTTATAGCCCCAAGGGCCCCCACAGCAGGGCTCAACGTTGCAGGTAACCATCTAAAACTGTGGGCAGAGAGGGGAATTCAGTGAGAAGAAGCCCCATCAATCATACTAAGATGTCAATAGCTACTGTCTGCAGTGGTAAATCAAGAAACAGAACTAATAAATCACCGACAGAAACCACCGGAGTTGCATGATTAAGGGCACGGGAGAGAGGAGGGGTCTGGATTCAGAGCTTCTGAGCTCAAATCACATTTCTGCTGTGGTGTGACTTTCGACTGGTCGGTCACTTAACTACTCCCTGCCTTTGTTACCCATCTGCAAATGAAACGTAATGATGGTACCCACCTCACAGGCTCCTGCAAGTCCTCCAGGAGGCAAAGTACACCAAGGACATCACAGGGCTTAGTCTGTGACAAATATACCCTCCAAATGCCAGCCACAGCTAAAAGTAAAACAGTTAAAAGTGAGTGGCTTCCAGGGACCAGGATGTATGGAGGAGTGCCTTTTATTATAACCAAGTGACTTAATTTTATAACACATGCACATGTCAGATTACTAAAATAGGAATGTTAAATATACATGCAGGGGCTGGGGACATGGCTCAGTTGGTGTAGAGTGATTGCCCAGTGTACACTAAATCCTAGATTCAATCTTTAGCACTGGTCAGTACTAGAACAGGAAGTCAGGGTTAGGGGTGGGGGATGAGTCAGGGGTAAGCACTTGTTTTGCAAGAATGAGGACCTGAGTTCAAATCCCCGGGCTCATGTAAAAAGCTGGGTACAGAGACAGGAGGATTGCAGGGATTTGCTGGCTGCCAGCCTAGCTCCAAGGTCAGTGAGAAACCCTGTCTCAAGGGAATAAGGTGGAGACCAATAAAGCAGGGCACCTGCTGTGCTTTGCTCCCACTTGCTCACATGGGTGTGTACCTACACACACACACACACATGCCATCACACCATAAACATCCCCACACCCACACACCCACACTCACTTTATAGTCATCCTCTCCATGAGTTCAAGGCAAGCCTAAGCTATATGAGACCCTATCTTGCATGCAGCTAGGTGTGGTGATACATACTTGTAATTCTAGCATTCAGGATACTGAGGCAGGAGGATTTTGAATTCTAGGCTGGCCTGGGCTACACAGCCAGTCCCTGCCAACACGTGCAAACATACACAGTAATTAGAAAACTCAGCTTTGAGGTGAATTGGACCTGAGCCCCTCTCTTCCTGCACTACTCAGAGCACCCCCCCCTCAGTGCATCAGAATCTCTGCTTCCGCACCCCAGTTCCTTGCTCCTGTTTTCTCTTTCCATTCACAGTCACCCACTCTTCACTCACTCAGTCACACACTGCATCCCTGAGCCACTCTGCCCTGTGCCCATGAACCTAGTGTGGTGCTCTCATGATGCTCAGGGCCAAACACATGGGCAGGCCCTGTGGATGGTGAGACACCTGAGCCTGCAGGCTATGTGACTTGCCATGGGGCATTTTGCTGAGTGCTTTCAGGACATGCCTCCACCCCTCTCCAGGTTCTCCTTGCTTCCATGACCACCCACCCGTGTACTTTGCTTATCTTTGAGAAACTCCCAGCCCCTTCTCTATCTTTCCAGAAAATTCCCAGGTATCTTTCAGAACTCACCAAGCATCACCAACCCTGTGACCTCTTCCATCTGGCTCTCAACAGAACCAGAGGTTCCTTCCTTTGGGCTCTCGTAGCAACCTTTCCTATCCTCCAATAAGACACATCACATTGATTATCTTTGGGGCCTGGTACCTAGGCCAGAGGCTGGCCCATAGTTTAAATTTGATGAACCAGGGAATGAATGAGCCCGGTCATAACCCAGGTTTGGTTCTTCAGAAGGAGCAGAAATCAGTTTGCCACTCTGCTCTGTAGATTGGTCATGGTTCAATCAGCTATATTGTATATATATACAATGCCATGTATAGACTGAGAAAAGTCAGCGAGAGAGAGAAAGAGAGAGGGGAGAGAGGCAGAGGTGATGGTATGTGGCAGATTTTTTATGAAAACCTGCTGAATGAAAATGCAAACGGATCCATGGCATTATGCACAAGAGGAAACCAGCACAGGACAGAAACACAGTGTTCTCCTCAACGTCACCAGTAACTATCTGAAATAACAGAACCAACCTGGGAAGGGTCAGTGCAGATAAAGATGGGACATGTGTGAGATTCTGGCTACTCTAGATCTGGGCTTCGATTATCGAGAAAGTCGGAATACCTGACTCGTCCTTCCCATCTGGGCCAGTCCAGTCCGCAGATGAAGGAGCAGTCCCTGGAGTGAATAATTCAGCCACCGGATGTAGCTGAGATCTAATCATGGGCTCTTGCAAGCATCAGAAATCTGTCCTACAAAGCAGGTCCAGAAGGCTAGGGATACATGTAAATTTTACTAGGCAATAAAGTCAGCATTATTAGCTCCAATATGAAATGTCAGGGGGAGTGGAGGCCCAGGTTACAATGGGTTTTTTTGGTGTGTGGGCTCTGCTCCTGTTTCCTATTTGGCTGTTCTCAGGAACCTCCCCTTGACTGTAGGTCTTGTTATGTCATGCCAGGAAACTAGAGAGGAGTTTGACAAAAGAACAGGACAGGGGGTAGGGTAACCACAAGGACATCATTGTACCTCATCTCCAGAAACGTGTGTTATCCCCAGTAAGTCTGCAGGGGAGAAGAAAGCCTGGGACCAGAGCCTAGAAAGGGAGGTTTGTGTGTAGAAAGCAGGGTGACTAGAGCTGCAGCCACTTGAAAGGGGACACGACAGCAAGAGAGCAGTTTGAGACATCCTGGCACTTCTGTCCTTCTGATTCCTCTCTTTGGCTACCCTAGGGTTGAGTCTATTCAGAGCAAACAGATATATGGCTCCCTCTCCCTCTCTCTCTCTCTTTCTCCCCCCTTCTCTCTTTCTCTCACCCCCACCAAGTTCTGGCTGGCCTATAGCAGAGGATGACCTCAAATTCAAGGCAATCCTCCTGCCTCTGCCTCCAAAGTTCTGGGATTACAGGTGTGAGCCACCACCCATGGCTTCTACAGATGTATCTCCATTCTTCCCTGGAGCACTGCAAGGCTTCACAGAAGCAAAGGTGGATCCAATCCAGTCTATGTCCCTCAGCGTGCTCATAGTCAACCCTTTAGGCAGCCAGAACCCAGGGGCCATTTGTTCCTCCACAGGCCTGAACCTCCCAGCTCAGAAAGACCTTCCAGGAGTCCAGGTCATCATCCCTGAAACAATCACTGTAACCCAAGAAGAGAGACTGCTCTGTTTGGCTAATAAAGCAGCTGAGGGTGGGGCCACTTCTGACTGGTCCTCTGAGCTGAGAGAGGACTTGTAGATTCCAGTGGATTTTGTTCAGCAGATCAGGAAAAAAACCATATCCTGGACTGCAGTGACGTGATGCCATGTGGACTTCCTTGTGGGTGGACTGGCAAGGAAAAGATGAGGTGCAATAGTAGAAAGGAGTGGAAAGCCCTCCCTGTGAGCCTCAGTTTCTCAACAACAGGTCTTAACTTTCTGTGGTTCTGGCTCTTACCAGCTGGTCAGATTCTTTTCTTTTCTTTTCTTTTCTTTTCTTTTCTTTTCTTTTCTTTTTTTTTTTTTTTTTTTTTTTTTTTTTTTTTTTTTTTTTTTTTTTTTTTTTGTCTGTTTGCTTGCTTTTAAAGACCTGATCTCTTGTAGCTCAGGCTGGCTTGGAATTTGCTAAATAGCCATGGATGACCTCGAACTGATTCAACCTCCCGAGTGCTGGGATTACCTGCACACACCACCACATCCAGTTTGCCCATCAAATTATTAGCCAGAAAATTCAGATGAAAGATACCAAACCCGATTTCAGGATTCATTCTTGACAGTTAGATCAAAGCTGACCTCTCTGGACTCATTGAAGTTTGCTGGCAGTTACCACTAATAGAATGTCAGATGACCTACTGCTCAGACAAAAACCAAACCAAACTAAACAAACAAACAACACCGAGTTTCCTAGGCTCTAACTTGCTATAGAAAGAAGGCAGTAGCTTAAGGATGGCTTTATCAGAGCTCCAGAGAGCCTGACTTACTGGCCTGGGATACAGAGCTGAGCATGATGGCCCTAGCATATAGCCAACAGCTTCAGTGCATCCAAGTTCCTCATTGCAGAGGTACCCACAGAGCAGATCCTCTCCAGGGAGATTCAGACACCCAGAGAGACCTCTCTGCCCCGCATCTCACTACCCATCTTCAACTTTTGCTTTCTTTCTTTGTACAAAAGTGGAAAATAATTAGGGGCTGGAAAGATGGCTCAGCAATTAAGAGCACTGGCTATTCTTGCAGAGGACACTGGGTTCAGTTCCCTGCACCCATATGGTGACTCACATTTGATTGTAACTCTAGTTCCCTGGGCAGGTGTTCTTGGGTGATATAAGAAAACAAGCTAAGCAAACCAAGGAGAGCAAGCCAGTAAGCAGCATTCCTCCATGGCCTCTGCTTCAGTTCCTGGCTCCAGGTTCCTGCCTTGGCCTCCCTTGATGACAGACCACAACCAGTAAACCCAATAAACCCTTTCCTTTCCAAGTTGCTTTTGGTCCGTGTCTTAACCATAGTAACAGAGAAGCAAACTAAGATAGAGTGTTTTGCTTGTGTATATGTATGCACATTGTATGTGTACCTGGTGCCCTCAGAAGTCCAAAGAGGAAATCAGATGCCCTGGAATTGGAGTTACTGATGGTTGTGGGTTGCTATATGGTCCTGGTAACTGAATCCTTTGTAAGAAGAAAAAATGCTCTGAACTGCTGAGTTATCTCTCCAGCCCTAATTGGTCTTTCTTTCTTCCTCTCTTTCTTTCTCTCTTTCTTTCTCTCTTTCTTTCTTTCTTCCTTGTTTTTGTTTTTGAGAGAGAGAGAGATAATATGGTCTAGGTTGGCCTTGAACTTCTGATTGTCCTATCCCCACCTCCCAGTGCTGTAGTTGCAGGTGTGCGTCAGGCCCGGCAGAGGAAGAAATGGGAGCTTGCATCTGCTCAAAGACTCAACAAGATTAAAGAGCGTTAGAAACAAACTGACCTCACCTACACCTCAAGGACTTCGTGGCCCTCTACTCAGAGCTTGGTCACACCAGCCTGGTTCTGCGACAGGGTTTGAGAAGGTAAGGTGAGGACACCCAGCTGGAGCTGAGTGCTGAAGGCTTGTACCTGTCACCCTCTCCTGAGTAGTTCTTCCTGTGACTGATGACAGCATAGAACACTGAAGAGCCAACCATGAGAAAGAAACAACTCCTTAAAGAAATGCAAAAGGAGGTGAGAATGGGAAGGTGGTGAAGGGACCCTCATGATTTAATCCCTTCTGAAGTGTCAGCATCCATGCTTCTCCGTAGTCGGATGTGGCAGGGTGTGAGGAGGCAAGATTCCCTTTCCCCAAGGCTCTTAATGGATATTCTGGATACTCCAGTGATGACGGAGGAGGTAAGCAGGTGTATGAGCCTGTGCTGTAAGGAGGGCTGTGTGCTGTGGTGAATCTGCAGCGAGACATAGGTGTAGAAGAGTGCATTTTCATAAGGATCTCTGAAGAGGTCATGCTGTAGCAGGGACCCGGAGGACGAGTGCTAGCCAGCCACTTGGGGAGATCTGACAAGCAGATGGGGGCAGAAGCAACAGCAAATGCAGGGTCTCAGGGCCAAAAACCAAGGAGCAGGAAGAAGGTATCTGTAGATGATTCCAGGCAAGGAGGAGAGCAAGGTCAGAGCAGTGTGGCTTGCCCTGCAGCTGACATGTTCCTGCAGCCTCCACGTTCCTGTTGATGATGGGCGTCCCACACATAGTTACTGTGCTCACATCAGGCAGGGTCTCCCATACGCCCTTTGTGTGCACTCTCTCAATTAATGGTTACTCCACGCTTAGTGTAGTCACCAAGATGGCTTGGTCTGGAAGCTACAGCTCCTGTTCAGTTCATGGCTGGCTCAGTGTTCCAGGGAAGTGGCATTTTCTGTAAGTAGGATAAAATCCCAGGAGCCCTCTTTTGTGGGGCCCATCCCACATGGTAGAAAGTGATCAAAGAGATTTCGGATTAAAGCTAGCTTCTCAGAGTCCCTGTTGGGGGCAGATGGAGCTACTGTGAGCTTTGATCAACAAGTGACTTTGCTAAGTCGTGAGAGAAAGCTCAAATTCAATTTCCCGTGGAATGCTCTAGGGAGCTGGAAGGGGAGGGGGAGGAGAGACATGGACTGCACTGTTTCCCTTGTGATATTAACTGCATGCTTCACCCAGCCAGTAACAACTAAGCAGGACATCCAGTTGGGTCCTCAGCTTCACAAGATGGAGGACACATTGAATTGAGGCCCTTGGGCACTTGCCACACATTTCTCTGCGAGAAGAGGCCCTGGTTTTCTGGTTTACTGTAAAGGTAGGTTATGTGTTGGCCAAGATGGAGGTGCTTGTAGGAGACAAAGGCATATGTTCTAGACAGGAGGGCCCAACCTCAGAGCTGCTCTCAAGGAAAACCAAGCAAATGGAGATGAGATTTCTGCCACGGTGGCCAGGAAGGCTGTCTTGAGAGGTGGGACCTCTCTGGTCTGGTTTATGAGAGAATGAGAACCCTGCAAAGGTTCAGAGGAAAAGAGTTCTAGAAATTTGCACAGGCTCTGTTCTGGTTTGCTTTCCAGTGCCATGATAAAACACTTTGACCAAAAGCAATTTGGGGAAAGAAAAAAGAGTTTGTTTGGCTTATCCTTCCAGGTCACATAGCCTGCCATGGAAGGAAGGCAGTGTAGCCTTGAGGCAGGAATCATGGCAGAAGGCTGCCTGCTAGCTCTCTAGCTCAGTAGAAAAGCTAGCTCCTCTAGTTTTCTTATACAGCTCAAGACCTCCTGCCTAGGGACCGCCCACTGTAGGTAGAGCCCTCCTACATCAATTAATAACCAAGACAACCCCCCACACCCCACAGACGTGCCCACCCACTAATCGGATCTAAACAGTTCTTCAGGTGAGGGTCCCTTGTCAGATTGCTTTAGGCTGTGTCAAGCTGACAAAGCTAATGCAGATAGGTCCTGAGGTGAAGCTGTCAGGTATGTATGTAAGGTATTTAAAAACCAGGTAGCTGGGAGAGGAGGAAAAATAGTGAAATCTAGGCTTTGAGCTAAGGGGTCTTCCAGATTATTGTGTGCACCTATGCATGCAGGTAGAGGCCATAGAGGTCAGAGGACAACTTTGGTGCCATTCCTCAGACACCCTCCCCCTCTTTTTTTTTTTTTTTTAAGTTTAGTTGACCAGAGATCTAGGGATCCACCTGTCTCCATTTTCCATTTCACCATCACTGGGATTACAGACGTGCGCTACTGCAATCCTAGCTTTTTACTTGGGTTCAGGGAATCTGATCTCACGTTCTCATGCTGTTGACTGAGCCATCTCTTCAGCCCTTTCATGGACTGTTCTAAAGTGGTGGGAAGCCACAATGTTTATAACAGGATCACTATAGCTGCAGCCACCTACGCCATGCTTGGGTTGGGGAAGTGGGGTTATCTAACTACACCAATGCTGCATACTCATGGCAGCACCAGACACAGGGCTCAGCATTACTCACAGCTGGGGAATGATGGGAACAGCCCACATGTCCATCAACAGATAACTAGATAAACAAACTCTATGATATGCATGTGTGACTTCTCTTGGGGAGATGTGAGCAAATGTCTGTCACAGATAGAACACTGACAACATACCAAAAAATTTTTTTGTATCCCACGCAAGTCTAGCTTAGGGAGTCAGTGGGCTATTTGAGTTATTTGCAGAGGCATCTCTGAAAAGCCTACACCAGTATGGGTGGCAGCTCATGCATCCCGGAGCTCTCTGGACAACCTGAAGGCAGCATGGTTGATACGGAGGATCCTCTCTTCCCAGGATTATTACAGATTATGTAACCTTGGGAAGGAACTTTGGTATCTTGTAATTCTCTAAACTTTCTGAGTCTTGTAAGACTCATTTACTTCATTCTTTTGGGCGAACGACACACACACACACACACACACACACACACACACACACACACACGAAATGTAACAAAAGTGTTTCTAATGGTTAAAAATGGTAAAAATGTTACGTATATTGTTGTAACACACTACAATTTTTTGTTTTGTTTTTGTTTTTCCAGACAAGGTTTCTCTGGGTAACAGCCCTGGCTGTTCTGGAGCTCACTCTAGATCAGGCTAGCCTCAAACTCACAGAGATCTGCCTGATTCTGCCTCCATAGTACTTGGATTAAAGGCGTATGCCACCAATCTAGCTGCTACAAATTATTTTAAAAGACATTACTTATGAGTATGTGTATGCTTAAATGTATGCGTGGTAAACCACATATGTGCAGATGCCCACACAAGCCAGAAGAGAACATCAGATGCCCCAGAACCAGAGTTACAGGCAGTTGTGAGCTATCTGATTATGAGTGCCAGGATTCAAACCTGGGTCCTGGGAACTAAACCCATGTCCTCTGGAAGAGCATCAAGTGCTCTTAACCCCTGAACCATCATCTCTCAGCTCCTATAAATTATTTTTTTAAGCCATAAGGATAGGAGCTATAAACAGAATAATGGTCAGAGTGTACACCTAGGTATAGGTGATAAGACAAAGGCCCTGTTGTGGGAGTGCCTGGAATGTTCTGATGAACAGCAAGGAGGCTGAGCTAGGGGAAACTTGGGGGAAGAGGTGGTGATTTCCCTAGACATAGAGGTGTCCCCCGACATAGATGAAGAGATTTTGTGTGTTGGGGTGTGCAAGGATCTGTGTGGTCAACAGCACTTGGAGGAACACACAAAGCTAGCAACAGACCTAAAGAAAGCAGGCCCAGGCAGAGGGGGAGACATTTGACCTTAGGGATATATAACCCAGGACTGTGGACTCTGCAATGAGGTGACCCAAGCTGTGATGTCAGAAAAGTCACTGCTCAGTATGGAGCTGGAAGAAAGGCAAGGCTAGAATTTATGACACCGGTCCCAGATTAGAGGTGGGTAGCCACAGGGCTCAGTGACTTCGATGGAGAAGCAGAGGCTCAAGTGAGTGCCTGTGCCAGGAAGGTTGGCAGAGAGAAAGGGGGGTCGGGATGGGGCTTGGCTGTCCCCAGCATCTGGGATAAAGCTGCTAAAAGATAGGTACTGAGCGCCTGCAGGAGGATCCTACAGGCTTCGTGCAAGTCCAGTTCCACGGCTCAGAAAGCCGGACTTCTTTGGACATGTCGCCACGGTTCTAACAAGCACAGCCTCGTCCGGAGCAGCTGAGCATTCAGCGCTGCAGCCTCCAGGCACCGGTGCGCGCTCTGCCTTTCCTTGCTCCCCATGACTGGCTCAGGGTCTGGCCCACCGTGGAAGCTCACTGGTGGTTTGAATGGGAGACAGGAAAGGACACGAGCTTTCGGGTACAGGCTCTGGTTACTGTGTCCGAAAGCATAGTTGGGACTGGAAGGTAGTCCAAGTCCACCGGCTTGGATTGTGCATGAAAACAGCTCTTATAAGGAGGCTCCGGTCACTTCCTCGTTGGTTTTGCAGAGTTCAGATTGGTGGCGGGGCACCCAGCACTGCACAGTTAGCAGAGGAGGAAGAAGGAAACCGGGCCGCCTGCTGACCCAGGCGCACAATGCCCTCTGCAAACAGGTTGCGCGGAGTGTCCAGGTCAAAGGCGGGTCTGGTCTGCAAGTCCCAGGGTAGAGCCGGGAGAAGAGTGGACTGCAGCATCCTAGCACCGTAGGTTGCAGCGTGTCCACGCAGACCTGGGGCTGTGGAGAGCCGCGAGGGTCCTCCGGGGCGTCCCAGATTGCGCGACCCGCGACCCCAGCGAGCGCCCAACTCCCCAACTCAGGGACTTTGGCAAAGCTGCGGCGGGCGGGGAGCCGCTGAGAAGCGGGACGCACCATCGCGGCCCGCGGGGGGGAAGTGGACAGGAGCTGGACACGGTGCACACCAGAGAACAGAGATGCTCGAACGTAGGTGGAGCTTTAAAGGATGGAGGCTCGTAGTGCTCAACTGTGCATTCCTCGGGGGGAGGCGAGGTGCAGGAGGTAGAATGAGCTGCCGGGGGGGAATGGCGGAGTTGGAGAGCAACCCCGCGGCGGTGATACAATGGAGGCGTCCGGCTCCCCCGCCGGCGAGCGGCGGAAGTGCCGCGGAGTTGGAGCGGGGCCGGCGCCGCGGCCGCTTCTGCTGGCCGAACTGCTGCCGCCGCCGGGCGGACGGGCGGACGCGCAAAGCCGGTCGGGCGCGGCGGGGCGCGGCGGGGCGGACCGGCCCCGATGAGGCGCAAAGAGAAGCGGCTCCTGCAGGCGGTGGCGCTGGCTCTGGCGGCCCTGGTCCTCTTGCCCAACGTGGGGCTCTGGGCTCTGTACCGTGAGCGGCAGCCCGACGGCAGCCCTGGGGGATCGGGGGTGGCGGTGGTCCCCGCGGCGGTACAGGTGAGTAGTTCGTGGCCGCGGGTGGGGAACACCCTCTCCCCACTTCGCTCCCAGCCTGCAGTTTCTTGTTCCATCTGCCCTGCATGTCTGTTTCAAGTCAGAGCTTCCCATTTTGGGGATGGGAACATCAAGGCTCAGGGAAGGTCAAAGACTTATCCAGGCTTCTACTCAAGCCTAAAACAGTGTTAAGCCCTGGGCCCTTTTCCTAATTTATCCGGCTCCTCTTAATGCCGTCTGGTATTCCCGATCTCGTCAGCGCTCCTCCTCAGGAATTCCTGCCTGCATCTCCGAGTCACCCAGTCAGTAGGAATAGAGATATTGGTCGTTCTTGTTGGTGTTGTTCAAGTGGTTTCTGCCCCTAGTCCCCACCTCGAGGACTTACTGATACTAGTATTTCGATTCACACGGGACCCTTCCTAATTTGCCTTGTACATAGAGACACCTGGGTCTCCTCCAAGTCTCCCTCTGGATCTTCTGTCTTATCCGTCTGTCTGTCTCTACCTACCTACCTACCTATCTATTGTGTGTAGGTGCCTTGCCTACATTATATATCTGCACCCTATGCGTGCCTGGTGCCCACTAAGGCCAGAAGAGGGCGTATAATCCCCTGAAACTGGAGTTGCAGGTGGCTTTAAATTGCCATGTGGGTGCTGGGAATCCAATCTGGGTCCTCTGGAAGACCAGATAGGTCTCTTACTGGGTGAGCCAATTCTCCTACCCAACACTCTCAGCTTCTACCTTAATCAGATTCTGTACCTTTCTTGAGAATACTGAGCCTATGATGCAGAGGAGGCCAGGTAGGACTGAGTGCCTGTCCTTGAAGAACTTGCCGCCTTTGATCCTTGGGGGAGTCCAGACGCCACACAGAGGCTCTGGTAGAGGGCTCTCCAAATGTCCCAGAGCCACTTGTGCCCAGTACCCCTAGGACAGAAGACCTCCAGGCTTCCTTCTTTGTACTAATAAGATATGTTTCTTGTAGACAAAATTGGGATGGTCTGTCTCTTGAAAGCTCTGTGTGTGTGTGTGTGTGTGTGTGTGTGTATGTGTGTGTGTGTACATGTGTACATGTACATACATGTGTGTGTGCTTGTGGACTAGCAGCATCCTGGCACAGACAGGCTCTGTTACTTTGCTCTGACCATCTCAGCCTCTTTATCTCAGCTCCTGGCAAGCATGGGCATGCTTGAAGTGCTTCCTCTAGGGGGATATTTCAGAGCTGCTTACGGGATTTTCTTGGTCCCATGGGAAATGGGCAGTTGTGCATCAGGGTCAGCCTTAACTGACTGCTGGCTGGCCTTGAGGGAGGAGGCTGACTTCTTGAGATTGATGCTTTACCCCCTTTCCCGTCCACTGTTAGGCTGCCATCTGGGCATTCTGGCTTCTGGGGCATGGAGGACTCTTTGCTACAGAGCTGATCAATTTGAACTTGGCTTGTCACTCTGGTAATTTGTAAATCATCCAAAAGGTCTGGGTGATCTGTCTATCTGGTAGATTTTACTATTTGGAAAACTAGGAGACTCCATGTCTAAATCCCTGGTTCAAACTCTGACAGTTGGTTTAGACTTCTCTCCCCTAAACTCTTTGAATGGAGTTTACTGCGGGAAATCTCTTTTCTCTATTACTGCCCCTGTGGCATCAGTGGCAGGAGGCCAAACTCATGTTCTCAGCTCAACTGTTAACTTGCTGTGTGTGGATGATTCTGCTGTCCCTCTCTGAACCTTGCTTGCTCCATGTGTATGATCTGATGCCAATATTCTGTGATGTTTTCAGCGTAGCAGTGAGGAGTGGGGCAGGCCACTTCCTTCTCCTTTCTGGAGGTCCCTTATAGTGCTCCTCCCTGGGGATGCTCTACTGGACACAGCTCTGGCTGAGGGGGCGTGTCCAGCCAGGTGCAGGCTCTCCTGTGGAATAGCTGTGAGCAGTTCTAAAATAGCTCTTGACATTCTGCCTCTGCCTGGAGAAGCCCTTGTATTTCACTTGCCATGGAGGCTGGAGACATCCTGATTTTCATTTTCTATAGACCCAGATGTGTAGCAAGAAGGTCAAGGTTAACTGTCAGTTTGGCCTTAGCTTTCGTGGTAAATTACTCACTGTGTAAGAGGGTATTGATGGAGTAAGGCCACCTTTTGGGCAGAGAAAGAGGAACAGCTACCGAGTGCCTCTTAGAGGAACTACCTGGACCTCACAGACAGAGCTCCTTTTTTGGTTGGTTTGTTTGTTTTGTCTGCTTCTCTAGAATGACATAGAGGGGAGGGAGAAATGGTGAAGAGGTATAGGAGGGCTGCATCGTGATTATTCTTGTTTCTTGGGGGTCGCAGAAGGGAGCTGTTTCCCAAGGATGGGCCCTGGTAGGTGCGGCAGGGTTCAGCATTCATGGGCTGCCTCTCTGGAACACTCTGCCAAATTTCCACACAGCCCCTTTGTGCTCTGCTCTCCTGCAGATGCAGAGCCCTCCAGCCCCTCTTCTGAATGTTAGCTGGCCTCCAGGAAAGAGGCTGGCTTCTCCCACCCCTCTACATCCTGGAGCAGGCAGGGAACATTATCAGGTGGCTAGCTGGGAAACAGTCTTCAGCACCCAGAGTTGTTGGGACGGTGCTGACATTTGTCACTCTGTCACTGCTGAGAGTCATCCCCAAGCATGTCCTTGATATATTTGGTAGAAATAAGTGCTGGACTGGAAAGTAGCTAGTTCGATAGCCTGTGTCCGATCCTCAGCACCACATAAACCTGCCTGGTGGTACACTTCTATAATTCCAGTACTCAGGAGATGAGGCAGGAGGATCAAGAGTTCAACCTGGGCTACTTGAGAAAGACACCTGTTGAGACTTCATCCCCGAAAGTCTGTGAGGTTACTTGGTTTGAGCAGTCCTCTAATGCCTTTGCCCTAGCGCCTCATCCCAGTACCGCTGGAGCTGCCAGGCAGGACAGTGGATTCATAAAGCACACATCATGTGCTAGGTGTCTAGCTGGTCGCACAGCTGGCTTTTCTGAACGCTGCAAGATTAAGCAAGAAAAGCTGGCCTTGAGGCTGTTTCGTCTTTATAAAAATAAAAATAAAAGCCAGGGATCCTTCTCATTTC